>JAECUM010022300.1:0-45785 GCA_016617855.1 Megalonaias nervosa | reverse complement strand
GGGGGGGGGGAGCTGTTGACATGGCTACTTTTCCTATATCACTGTCGTGATCACAGTCATACACAATTTGTGTGAAGGTGTTGATAAAGGTTTTCATTTGCCTTCAGTTCTTATAGCTAGTAATGTGGTTTTTCTTCATGATTTCGATGAAATATTATCAAGCTAAGACCTGTTCGCTAACGTTTTATCACTGGGTTCAAGGAGAAACTTTGTCAAGAAAGCTTTGACAGTGGGCTCGATATGCAAACCCTGGTCTTCTTCTTGCATTTATACTCCAATATACTCTTTGTCAAATTTAGAATAGAGCTTTGTTTCATAATATTATATTAAAACTTAACCAAAGTGGGCAAGGCTGCATTTCGCTTGGTGGCCGGACACAATGGGAAATATGTCTTTTTTTCATATAAAAAATAGATGAAAAGTGCTAATTCTTGCTCGTTTCCAATTTGAAATAAATTCGAAGGGCTGGTGCATCTAATTGAGGTTTCCTGAATAATGAAATGTTCAATTTAGAATCTACTCTGTTTCTATGCACTTCCATACTTCAGTACTCGATATTTGGAAATAAATTTCGCAGTATGGTGTTTAAGAAGAAGAACACTCTAGCACACAGATAGCCTAATGAACGGAACAAAATCCAAGTGAAGCTTAGCGTAGATGTTGATATGCAACAAAACCAAGATAGCTGACGTCCCACCGGAAGTACGCTCATCGCAGAACGCAGACAAAGTCTGATAAAGTATTCATGCAAAATATAACTGCGGATCGCAGACAAAGTCTGATGACATAGTGCACATAAAGTATGGTTTTCACCTCAGAAAATAATTAACAGAGCAATAAGTATTTAAACATTGCTGGATAAATAAACCAGTGATGAAAACTTGGTTACTTAATTTGCCAATTGCAAAGTAACTGAGAAAAATATAGAACTATTTTAAATACGTCATATGAATTTATAAAAATAAAGCAAATTGAAAAAAAAAATCACAATGAAATGACTGAGAGATTCATAGAAAAGAAATGTAAATAAGCACAGTTTTTACGGTGGCAATAATTAAGATTTGTATAAACGTTTCTATGGCACTGATTCATACTTCATGAAAGGCATAATCCGGAAAAATAGATCATTTGGTTCTGTAAAAGTTCAATTAGATTTAACGATTACACACATGAAAATACATACTCAAGAAGTGAAAAATCCAGAACAGAGAATATTACCACAAAACAGAACCTATTAACATAATTAACAGAGATTAAATGAATGCCACTGAACCATTTTTCTTTTCATGTTACATACCAAATTTTGAATAGGAAGAAAGAGAAAGTACAAAATGATATTCGACAGAATTCAATATTTAAAACTGCGCATAGATAGTGATACATAAAATTTGATGACAGAAGCATGCTTAAAAAATTAATATCATTAGGACTTTTCGAAGTAACAGTTTTCGCATCATAGGTGCACTGAGAAGACAGCGCAGCTGATATAAATTGCATTAAACTTCATAGAGTACCTGAAACAAAAATCCAGACATGTCTACATGTTGATCATATTCTCTTCCAGCGATCCTAGTTGAAAGGTGCCATTTTCGAAGAATAGAGGGTCTACCCAGTATTATGACTCTATGGTCTTAAACTAAGAAAGAGCGAAAATCAGCAAGTTTTGTAACAAATAATTTTTTCCTTTGAATGCAAAGTGAAAAATGTAAATAGAACTTAATACGGTTTTGTGAATTAATTCCCAAATAATCCTAGAATTTCTAACACAAGTCCAAAGATTAAAGTTCTGAATAAACTTAAGCGATATTCCAAAATAAATCCAACGCTCGAAGGGTTGATGTGCATGGGGTGGCCTGTGTCGTAGTGATGTACCAACAGTCTTTTGTATCCAAGAATATATCCTTATTGAATTTCATTCTAAATCCAAGCCTCTATTTCCAAGAATGTTATTTTTGGGCACATTGTATCTCCAGAGAAAAATCACTTGAATTAATTAATTTGAGTAAATAAATTCCAGGCCAATGAAATACTGGATACAATAATAATACAACTGATTCTGCTCAGATCTTAAAGAACGAATTAATAATTTCTAGAAAAACAAGATTATATGGTCTTCTACCTGACCTCGGGTCACAATTAACATTTTCTAAAAGAGATACTATTACCTAATGGAAAATGTAATTTTGGAAGGTTCCAAATGTTTAAAAGATAAAATCTTAGTTATGATTAAGTCTGTTTTCTAAAATTATAATATAAAATATAGTAAATAACAGGTAGACCCTGCATTTCATGGGGAATTTCCAATATTCTGGACTCAGATTGAGATAAACATGTTCACAAAACCAAAATCAATGATTCAGGTCAGGGAGAAAACGAACTTGATTTTGGACAAGGTCATGTCCAAAATACAATTATCCATCGCATATAATGAAATAAAAAGGTAATACAAATCAGATATACATAACACCAGATTGATGTAATCACAAATAAACAAAATTTGACAAGCAAAATATATTTGAATTTTTTTCAAAACGCCTGTAAAAATTTATACAACGCGCTTATATAACTCATTAAATATAGTGCATAGATAGGGATCAGCTGCAAAATTTATAAACGATCATCATCAGTTAAAGTTTGATATACTGTTTATTATGCTTTTGAAGATGTCATCTTTCAGCACTCGAAGTCCATGATGCTTACCAGTAAAAAGTAATGATGATACTCATCAAAAAAATATGATAGATAGTCTAGACTGAAAATGCAACAACTAAATACATTCCTTCAGGAATTTGCATGTAGTGGTTGGGCAAGGTAGTAAAAATAGTTTTACGATGGATTAAGACTGCAAAATGGAAAACCTATGGTCATGATGAAAATTATTTTTGACTCAGCAAATGCTTTTCATATACGTGAGAAGAAATAATGATAATCCCTCTTGACATTTGCAATTTTGAAGTTCAAATATAAAAAATTCAGATCGCTGTTCATTTACAAATTATGTGAGTATGGCAGTCATCTGGTTATCAAAACGCTTGTAAAAACTATTCGAGTTGTAGACCCAAAATTATTAGAAATAAAGGACTATACTGAAGAAGGTCCATTTTCTGCCCCGTCTCCAATTGTGTTTATATGATGTATACTGCATGTCTGAGTTGGTTAACATTTATTTTGACAGCAGTTTTGTATTGACGTGCCATTTGCCATGGTAACAGTGTCGAGAAATATGAGACATGACATGAAAAGTAGTCATACTTTCCATTTACTTCTCATATGTATTGCTTTACCATGAGTTAATCACTCAGTTTAAAATTGAAATACGCAGTTGTACTATTTAGGGGTTATAATTGTGTATCAATAAGGTTTAATTTCTAAACCTAATACAAAATGGTCCCCGGCAACCAACAAATAAAATATCCAACTTTTAAGTCAACCGAAAATTGTGCGAAGTTCCGTTGGAAAGGATTTCCAAGTTAATAGATTCCTGAAGGATTGCAAGGAATAAGTAGAAAATGAACGATTACATGTATAAATAGCTTTTGGTATGCGACTCCGTCTCTAGAGTAGATGACCAAGAATTGAAACGACGGCAAGTTGAGACAATTAAACATTTCGATGCAATGAAACCTAAATATATGAGGAAAGACATTTACTAGTACGAATATATTGGCATTTACGATAGATTCGATTAACAGCTGTATCATCCAAAGAAACGATTCACTCTTCCTACAACTTTACAAAAATATCTAGTACCATGACCGATATGTGAAAAATGTGGTGTCAATTTTAACAAAAATAAACAAACTTCAATTATTTGTAGCGTGTAGGTATCGTCACAGTTTTGACTGGATCAACAAACTTAAAGAGAAAGATGCTTCCTGTAAATGCCTGGCAGTTAGTGTTCCTCCTCATTAGTGCCACTGCAACCAGTTATTGTAATTAGGAACAGTATAATGATATTGCTACCGGATCTGATTATACCTCCTACGGGGACAGGCAGAGGAAGGCCTTCTTAGTTTTTCAATCCAATTATTAAAACCAGCTTCTTTTCCAGATATTGCCTGAGTGCTTCTTAAAAACTGTACAAATGAGATAACAAGGAATTATATCTTTCATAGATTCTCTTAGGTTATCTCGAAAAAGTAACGAAGACTTTAGTTGCGTACATGTAAGCAAATAAAAAATTTAAAATGGAGCTCAGAGGATGAGGAATAAGATCAAAGGATGTAATGCTATTTAGTTTCATTTATTTCAGCTTCAGCTGTATTCAGTCACTGAATGGAAGAATCTTTCTTATTATCTAATTCGGTTTAAAATTTCTCTATGGTTTCAGTCATTTTGTGTTTAAAGTTAATTCTGCCACCTAATGTGCTATCGTCTTTTGTTTCATGGAATTTATTGTAAATATATATATGGTTCCTTTTTATTTTGATTATAATCTTTTCGATTATATCACTAAGGATATAATATGGTTTGTTTAATTCGGTTTTAATTATAATTGTTATCTATTTCAACCTTTGTTCCAAATCACTTGAATTGCTCACATTCATTTCATCCTTTTATCAGTTTTGTTATCACAGCCTTGCACCAGATCAATGTTATTGACCACGTCTGGATCAATAAATGCTTTTTTGTCTGTTTAACATTGTTCAACCTCAACGTGTACTTTATACTTACATCTGGAAAATGCAACATCTTTTATCTTTTTGATCGCATCACTCAAACATGTAATTGATAACACATAAGTTGTCCTTTCCATTTTAACTTCTTCTATCTTTCCCCAGTTAAAGCATTCTTTTTCTTTTCGACTCTGCCAGTGTTTTAGTTTTATCTATTTCTATTATATAAGTGTTCCAGCTGAGATTGCAAAGTATCATAGATCTCCAGAGAATTTTAAATTTATCCATGTCTTCAAAGGATTTATGGTCGTGTCTGTTCTCTCCTAAATAATTCTTAAGAGGTATAACCGATATTTTTACACTCGTTCTATGTACATGTTACACTTGTTCTGTCTACGTGTGTTACACTCGTTCTATCTGCATGCTACACGCATACCAAAATTTAGATAAAATTCAATCTGCATCAACTCTGTTAACTGTACCATTCAACAATTGCTTATAATGACCATCATCATTGTATGAAATAGAATCTCTGTGAAAAGCTTTCTTAACAGGTAAAAGCTCTTGTAAACAATAATAATAACAATTAATGTAATTGTTTGTCAGGGGAGATATATCAATATTGTGGTGTTTAAAACACGCAAACTATGAAATTCAGTATATATCTGACACTGAATGTCTCAGTATCTGCATTTTATCTATTAGTTGTTGATGCTAATTATGTAATTGTTACTTGGACTGTTTCGCACTTTTGAATTGTGTTTCAAACATGCAACGTCAATACTTTTTCTGAAGTTGTCATTTTCAGACATTCCATTTTTAAAATACTTTTTCATGAAGTTTCATGGTTGTATTAACCACCACGATTAAAATACCCAACAATAAAATTTACTATTCGCTATCAATATTTCTGTCATTAATTTGATTGGGTAAATATATTTCTTTCATGTCATTATAGGTCTCTTGCTTGGTATCTTTTATCACAGATCTTTCAACTTTACCAAACTCGAAGATGTGAGTGCTTTTGATTTTGACATTGATCACCGTTTTCTTTGAGGATCATTTGACCGTTCCGATCCTGAAAAAAAAGGAAATATGCTAGACTTCATTGGACAATAGAAAGATAATCCTGTAATGACAGCTAATGATAACTATCATAACAAATGTAGTTAAAATATCAAATGTATCAGGAACAAAGCAACCAGTACACATATTTTGTTTATCAAGCATATTTTCAGCAGCTGGAGATTCTTTGTTTTTAATTTTTTCTTTGGAAATCAAAACATTTTGAAAATTATCAACATGACACTCAGTGCAGATGGGAGCAAACCAAGCTTAAATGATACAATACCTGTAATCACTGCCAATTCCTTTCGATGTCACTATATCACGTAAGACTAATAGGAATGTTTTAATCAAATTCGGTTGGATGATAGATATGCTATGTTTCAAGGCTACGAGGATGTACAACTCAAAAGTCCAGTTCAACTTGTTGTACAAAGGCAACGAACAGAGGTACCCGAGGAAATAGAGATGTGAACATTAGACACAAAATGAGATGTCTGGTAAACCGATAAGCAGAACAGAGCTGATATTTACTATCGATAAAAGAGTATTTACTTCACATGAGGAAAAAAGATGGTTGTATAAATGTTGTAGCGAGCAGCAGGGAGGGCGAATCCTACAACCTTTTTACAAGGGTTATTTTTGAAAATAAAGCTTCCTACAAAAATGAAAATACAAGGTCAATAACGTCAAACCGAAACTTCTAACCGACCGAGACTTCTCTAACTGGGTTAGCTCATTTTGTTACTTTATTTTTGACGTTTGTGTTTTCATTTTATATGGCGTGCTTATTTACCCATCGGACACTCAATTTTTGTCGTCGCCCTCCCTGCCGCTGTGTCTCTCAACCAAAAATTTTATCGAGACCTACACGATACCGCGACCGAGGATCATGTAAATTTATTGTGATAAATCCGTGTGGGGTAGCTTGCACCTTTGAAAAAAGTTTTTGAATTTAATCATATCCATATCCCCTGAACACCAAGTCTGGTGGATGTTTCGCAGAGTATGTGCATCAACTCCGCTAAATACAACTAAACGATTACAATTGTCTCTGATAACTTTAGGTATTTGTGTATATCGCTGTGTAGCATAAATCACGTCTGTATTTTTGTTTCTGCCTCTGGAAAAGATCCGAGCTGGATTTTATTGTATGTCCAGCATCACATCATCGTATACTACGAGATTATTAATAAATACATTGAGGTCATCTACAGATGGGGCTTCATCAATATCGGTGATAAAATCAGTAATATCAATACCATCTTCATCCGACGACTTTGCTTCTCCATTAAAATCTTTAAGCACATCGTAGCATCGCTGATCATCTGCAGATGGTGCCACTAAATACAACTTCTTTCATCCCACTTGAACCATCTCATTATCAGATTAAGCAACAATTGCGTCTTATCAGACCCAGATGGACCTATTATAATTGCTCTGATAGACTTTTGTAGCGCTGGATGATGCTTGACTGGCTCTTGCTTTCGTGTCGCTGAGAAATCATTGGCATCCACATTGTACAAATATAACAAATAATATGGATTTATATTGTGTTCGATGCAGAACACCACCACCACAAGTGGATTAACAACTATAATAACAAAAAATAAAAAGCGTGCGCTTACAGGCAGGTGTGTAAAATGTGGTACAAGCAAATACAGATTTATATCGTCTCGTACGAAGACAGGTGGTGATATCGCTGTTTCACTGGGAAAATTACCAGGGATTCCATGGGCTAAATACCCAGGAGAAAAACATCGTCCAGGATATAATTATTGTGGTTCTGGGACCCGACTTGATATCCGACTTGACGAACGAGACCAACCAAGACCTGGAGAGTATCCAATAATTGCGATTCATCAAGCGTGCCACGTTCATGATGTTGCGTATAAAAATCCGGATTTACAACAACGACCTATTGCAGAGGTAAAGTTAATACACACGTTAAAGTCTGTAAAAAAATAAATCTCTCAGAGAATCACTAGCTAATTGGTTGCTAAGATATGCGATGAAAGGTAAACAAGTGCTAGGAGCCGGTAGTCAGTCGATTATTATTATACATTGGAATCGATTTATTATAGCCCAAGAGGATATTGGAGGGGTAGAGCAGCGATTAGTAAACTTGCTGATGCAGCGAATGTCACACGTTCTGTTCCTGAAAATTGGTTAGCACGACAAGCAATATGGCAAATTTATCTACCACCACATAAACAAATTCAGTATGCACAGTTTGATGTCAGCACTCCTAATGATGTTCATCACGCAGACATTTTGTTTCTACCTCACGATACTATGAAAACCGATAGACGTCAATCACGCACATACAAATACGCTTTAACTGTCGTTGATGTTGCAAGTAGATATAAAGAAGCAGAACCACTATCAACAAGAACAGCAACTGAAGTTGCATCTACTTTTGAACGAATTTATCGACGAGGACCCTTGCGATGGCCACAGTTGCTACAGGTTGATCCTGTCAAAGAATTTCTTGGTGCAGTATCATCGCTGATGAAAAAACATAACGTCAAAATCAGACGAGGACACACCGCAAATCATCGCGATCAGGCACTCGTTAAGCGATTTAATCGAGCACTTGCTGAGAGATTGTTTGGATATTAGTATGCGCAGGAAATATCCCTAAATAAAGTTCAGAAATACAAAAGATCTCGTGAATGGGTTCCAAGACTACCAAGTGTGATAGCTGCGTTAAATAATGAAATTACTCGTGCAACTTCTATGAAACCCATCAGCGCGATCACAAAAAAATATACCAATACAACAACATGAATCTTTCTCAAAACAACCAGTACTAGGTAATGTGACTGCAAGATATTTATATGAACCTGGTGAACTTGAAGTGGTTAAAAAAAGAGCGACTGATCCAGTCGGGAGTGTAACCACACATAAAATTTCCAGCGTGGTAAGATCCACGGTAGACCTGCAATCTACAAACTAGATTCAACTGTTCCTCAACGTGGATTTGTACATGAGCAAATTACAGGTAATTCCTGAGGATACACAATTACCACAGCCTTCGTTTTTGTGAAAGCAGAACACTAGCTCCTCGACGTCGATTACACTCAAGACATGTCAACATCACATTTTCGCGTGTGTGACCGAGATTACTATTAATTCTATCCACGGTGAATTGTTTTGGAGTATTATTTGAATACTGCCACAACATTACTGTCTTACAACTCGCACAATGATTATTCTGTCGTTGTTTCAGCGTCATGATAAATTGAATATCAAAATCAAAGTCACGTTTATTTTTTTGTTAGATCGCTGATAACCAACTAATTTATTCTTTACTATATCATCGCTATTGCTAGCAGTGCTTTCCTCGGTCATTGCGCAGCTGAAACATTCTTCTGACTCTCGACACTGTTAGATAAACTAAATTTGACCATTCGATCCGATCATCGTAATAATTGTATCAGAAATAGTTAATCTTTGTGACGAATGAATTGTTATGGCATATCCTAATGTCCACGGAGACTTATCCATCGTTAATGCGCTCTCAACGGCATTCACATCTACAACAACAATATCATTAAGAACGAGTTTTTGTTTCTCCATTGACTCTGTCAAGGTTCAAGGAATCTCAACTTCAATATTTTGTTTGCGTTTGTCTGCTGGGCGATAACACAATGGCACAGGTAGATCTGAAAACTTTTCTTTATATAACCGAAATAATTGCTGTTGAAGTGTATCACGAACTATCTTCTGACTTGCAACTAACAAATCAGCAGGTCTCCATAAATTCCAAAAATCATTCATCATAGTCTCCGGAATTACTTTACGCATTATTTCACATTAAATCTTATCTGGCTATAGTCTGATTAACTTTATAAACTCATCATCAATAGCTCTATGATCATCAGTTATCTCCTCATAATAATCTACGAACTTTTTTCAGCCATTCATGCGGAGATGATCCAAGAAAAGGTGATGGTTAACCATGGTCATCACGTATGACAACAGCAGTATTTTTCGTCAATAACCAACCAAGAAATATTTTTAATACCTCCACGGACACTGTACATATCTCATCCCAGATAATAATCTTAGGGATATATTTCTCACCCATTCGCTGAGGAGTCCATGTATCTCCCTTCCATCGGAAGAAGCTGTGATAAGTATGTGATTTAACTCCTCGTTCGTTCATTTCTCTGGCAAGCCGGTGAGTCGGAGTTAGTGCAACCATATCAAAATTTCAAAATAATTCAATCGCACGTGTTGTTTTACCATAACCTCCGGGTCCATTGAGATAAACTGTTTTATGTCTGACCACAGTATCATATACCAATGCAGCCGATGAAAGTTTTGACATCTGTTTATTTTTTTAATATATTTCCTTGGACTCAACGTCGGCGGATTCAGAATAACTAAGTATCTTTTCTCGCTTTATTCTCCATTCGCCCCATGATGCATCAGCGCCGATATGTAATTGTTTTAACAATCCTGCATTTTTTTTATTGACAAAAAATGAATCTGTAGCGACTCTAACTGCGGTATCAAGAAATATGTTTATCATTGATAATAAATTTATCGAAACGTACGCGCGCATTGAAGAACTTAAATGAGTAAACTGTGGTGAGTCACCATCAGTGTAGCTCACAACTGTACCTAATTTAGTTCCGTCCTATAAAGTGACATTATTGCGACTTATAAATGTGCTTCTCTCCGTTATATCAGCAATTATAAAATCGAGTGCAGCATCGTCGATAATTAATCTTGTACAATGTCGTTTATGATCATATGATCCTCCTTGCGTAAATTTACCAATTATTTTTCTGCCAAGATCTTTGGTGAGTTTATTTTCGAGGTCGGTATTGTCCGGATTTTCATCAATGGAATATTTCTTTTGTTGTGGTAACCAAACTTGTTTCTGCGGACGATATGATATAATTGCTTCACTTACAGTTAACGATATCAATATTTTTACATCAAGCATATATTGTAATAAAACTATTGCAGCCCAACAGCGCTCGCTAAAATGTTTTCCAAACCAAACAGCAACAATCGGATGAAGGTTTTTCGGTGCAAATTCGAATGACTCGATACAGGCAAATCCAGTCAAGTCAAAATCTGACAAGGGTCCAGAACATTCTCCGTATCCAAGAAAACTTCCAGGATAACATGCAACCATATCAACCGAGATAACATCTTTATACTCGTATTTAGTATTCCACAATCCGTATTCGATACAACTGCGTTAGACATCTTCAAGAAATTCCAATCGTGTTGGTTTCCATGAATTTTCCTTCTGAGCAGCGTGGGCAGCAACTGACGGAACGGTAAAACAATTGCTGAGTAATCGTTCGACAACATCAGTATCGTTCGCGTAATACAACGCAAGATTTTTCATTTCGTTGGGGAGAGATTCTGTACGATAAATATCTCCATTAGGCCGTACAAACTGATCATAGTTCACAGATTCTGAACTTTGAAACAACCACACAGATACAGGGTAACTCTTACTGATATTTCTGATAAAATCAACCGTATCACTGTTATAGAATTTTACAGTTCGATTACGTGGAAATATTCTTATGTCGGACGTCCACGCGTGTGCATTATGATCAATAATCTCTATCGGAGCTCCATTTTTAAAAATATTTCGATGCATACAAAATCTCTCCGGTTAGTGTCCTCACCGTTATTGGGAATCTTAATTTTTTCCAGTTCAGCAACATCTTTGGTAGACGCTCCGGTATCTTTAACTGTTTCTGCCCACCCATTCATTTATTTATTTATTTATTTTCGTCTTAGATCCGTTAACCGTTTCCTCGTTTCTCGCTTGTGAAATCTTCTGTAACTCGCTCATCAACACAATTCAAGCGAGAAATTTTCATCAGAAGGAGGTCATCGACGTTAGGTTTATCATTCATAGGATATATCGCATAAACAACTGCTGTCACAGGATATGCTCGTTCATAATAAGCTATATCAATTCCAGTCAGTATTCCTGGTTTTGAATTTTTATTTAACGTGACACTATTTCCAGTGTGGTGTAATCGAACAGGATCACGTTTGTCACTGATAATCCAGATGTCGTCTACCGCGGCGGTATCTACCGCTACGATAAATTTTATTCTAAAAATATATTTTCGTGCAATGTCGAGATGTTGAATAATTGTCGCTGCTCGCTTATCATTCATTGTAGCATCGACAACACCTTCGGCGACATTATCGGTGTTGGACATAATTCTGAATGTTGACCACACATGAGCTGCACCATCATCGCGAAATTCTCTCTTGGCTTCACTGATACGATTGATTAGATTCTTATTTGTTAAATTAACCAAAGCTCGCCTTGGTAAATGATGGGTTATTTTGTCGAGATAGAATCTGGCTTTAGAAGGCATGATCGCAGATAATCTCGCAAATTCCTCCATATTATAATTAAGGCAAATATATATTAAAATTGAAAATTAAATATACATACATACATACATACATACATACATACATACATACATACATACATATATATATATATATATATATATATATATATATATATATATATATATATATATATATATATATATATATATATATATATATATATATATATATATAATGATTCAAGCAAAGAATAAATGCAAGTAGCTTATGATTGGTTCTTTAGTTCCTTGTAACAGGGCTTGCGTAAAGGAATTCTGTAGACATCACATGCAAAGTGTTTGTCGAGGAAGTCTAGGACCAAAACCGTGTTTGAAGTGTGGCGTTGGAGTTAGAGGAGAAACGCAGCTGTATGTAAAATGCGGTGGTAAAAAATGCAGAGAGCTGAAACGATATTATGATTTAAAAAAATAACGCCTATCTAATCTTCTAAAAAATAACGCCTAAGAAAATGTATTTTTTTCACAGGTTTGTGTACGAGTGTTTTCATGGATTGATCAAAGACGGACATGTGATCGTTCATACTGATTCAGATCTGAAAAATAATTCTTATGTAATTTACAGGCTATTACACAGGGAATTCTATACGTGGAGGTACCGGCAAATACAAAAAATTTCCCAGGGCGATTAAATCTGTAAACGTGGAAACTGGCGAAGAAGAAAATTCCCATCGATAAATGCAGCTGGAAAATATTTTGATATTCACGCGCGTTCGGTACAACGTGTAGCGGATAAAATATATAAATCGGCATTTTCAAAGAATTATAAATAAAAAATAACATTTCAGTATTACACACCGCAAGGACTGTGAAGGGAGATAAATCAGTCAAGAGAAAGCTTTCTCCGATACAGTGATTAAGCAGTTGCCCGCTTGTAACTGCGTAATAGTATATGACTGCCGCAAATTTTTTTGCTGTTTTTCACACACTGTATTTCTTGTCCCGCTTGACTAAGTCAGGTTATGTCCATCATCTCTCTTATATCTTACATCTTCTGACTTTGTCCCTGATAAATTCAGAAAAGCAAGAAGTATATCGTTCACAAGTTTGGTGTACATTGTACACATCCTCTACGTGCAATCCAGGTAAGTTATTTTTAGATCTTCCAGGTAGGATAGTTGTATAAACAATAGACCTAAATGTACAGTCAGTGACTTGTTTAGCTGCCGCTCAGTGGGTCACGCGCAACATTCCAATCATTGCAATCTCAGGTATCCTGTGTAGAACTTTCCCACGCTATCTAGCTAGCGATTTTGTTGTTTACAGTGAATCGGCACTGCATGTACTTTAACTCCTGAATGACATCCAGCAAAAATGTATATGCGATTATGAAATGCAGATATTTTATACGATGTTTGGAAATTGAAATAAATCCACACTGCAGTTAACGCAATTATATAACAATTATGATTTATTCAGTATACTGATCGCATGTAGGTTGCGTTGCCCGTTTATCCAGCAGAGGTTACTTCATAATAATTTCTGAAACATATCTGTAATGGTCCGTGGTCCAGTGCAAGCGTGACGGACTCTCATACTCGAGGTCTGGCGTTCCAATCCCGTGACTGACAAATTAATCAGAATAAAAAGATAAAAATATTTCTGACTCAGGATAAAAATATAAAAATAAAAATATTTCTGAAATCCTACCGAATATATAAAATCGATGGGGTATTTGGTACTCAAAATCCGTCAGAATTTATAAAATCGATGGGGCAATTACCTTTAAAATCCAGAAATCCTACCGAATTTATAAAATCGATGGGGCAAATACCCGTTAAATTCAGAAAATCCTACCGAATTTCTCAAAAAATAAAATTTCATTATAACAAATATTTCAGAAAATCCTACCGAATTTATAAAATCGATAGGGTATTTGGTACTTAAAATCCAGAAAATTCTACCGAATTTCTCAAAAATAAAATTTCATTATAATAAATCTGAATCTAAATAAAACTAAATCTGAATCAGAATAAAATAAATCTGAATCAGAATAATTTTTATTTTAAACAAATATTTATTATATAATGAATTCCGAAAATATTAATGCAATTATTTCTGAGATTAAAAAAATTAAATGATGAGGATATAGAATTATCTGAACAATTAGATCCTGAACAAATCAAAAATGAATTTGAAGCGCTACAGGAGCGGAAATATGATGGGAGATATACACTGGCAGCTGAATATAGATTCATTAAATTACTTCAGCAAGTCGTAAAACAATTTCTACTTGATGTCGATGATGAAGGATATTTTTGAAAATTCGTTTCACTCGCAAACTCGATTGAGAAAGTTAGATTAGCGTTACCACGTGAATACGAAACAATAAATATTGTAAGTTCACATGTACTATAGCCGAAACAATTTATGTACAATTGTAAACTCAGTGACAAAGTCACTGACGAAGTCAATGACGAAAGTCAAGGGGGAATGTGATAATGAATATTGTATTTATTTTTATTTTGACACAGATTCAGATTATAATATTTATTTTTATGCTGATTCAGATTTATTCAGATTATAATATTTACTCTGATTCAGAAATATTTTTATTTTTATTTTTTTCATTCTGATTCAGAAATATTTTTATTTTTTATTCAGATTATATTATTTATTTGTTGTTGTCGGTCAGTAAAAAGAAACTTTCGACTGATAGTCAGCAAAAATAAAATTTATTATGAAACCTTCGACGGATGGTCAGTAAAAATAATATTTTGAGTACCATTTATCCCATCAAATTATTGAAATCTGGACGATGATCACGATTTTGAGTACCATTTATCCCATCAAATTATGAAATCTAGACGATGATCACGATTTTAAGTACCATTTATTCCATAGAAATTACAAAATCTGGCCGATGATTAATAAAAATAAAATTATTATAATATTTATTTTGATTCAGATTTATTCAGATTATAATATTTATTCTGATTCAGATTTATTCAGATTGTAGTATTTATTCTGATTTTGATTCAGATTCAGATTAATTTTTATTCTGACTCGGATTATTTTTTTTATTCCAACAAAAAGTAGCTACGAACGCACATACAAACTTATTGACAAAACTTCATATCGTAAATCAAGTAAGTGTCCGGCCTGGTCGGTAAGTCTGAAATGTATCCGTGACAACAGCAGATTATGACATCGTAGATAAACCGGATTAACAGGTACTGACACAATTAAAAACCCATGAGGTACTTCAGGGGTAAATGAATATAAGATATATCCCTGTTGTGCCTGCCTGGATTTTTCAAGTTCTACTTGATAACTTCTATCAATAGCATCATACACCAAATTGACTGCGATCCTTGATGTGATCGCGACAACACATGGTGATATATGACGACCACCACCGTCTGGATCATTGTTATATTTGAGAATACTCGCCGGAGGGGATATTTTTCTCCACGCGGCAACGATTCGATATCATTAACTGATTTTTTCGGTTCATCGACGTTAAATCCAAGATATTTAAATGTTGGCAGATCTGCCTCTGACAACAAATAGCTACCCAGGAATATTTCTTTAGCTGATACACCACCGATTTTATTAAAGTCGCTGCTTTCAATCACCGCCTGTATAATTTTCTGATGATAATTCTCGAAATCCGATGTTAATTTATTCAGGTGTTCTATTTGTTTTATGATTTCGCCCCTCAGATAATCGCTAACGGGGACAATTCGTTAATATAACGGGTGAATGACTGGCGTAGTCTGTCACTCATTTGTTTGTGCTCAATATTAATGATTTTGAAATGATTTTCAAAATCTGATTTTGAAAACGAATATCTTCCATGAATCCATGCAGGGTACCATGTCTTCTTTCCTCCTCCTGAACTCTGATGATTTCAAATCCTAATTTGAATTTTGTTATTGATGTCCATATTTCGTAATCTGGAGTTTTTTCCCAGTACACTTTATTGTCTGTAATAAAATCACCGCGTTGAGGTTCTGGTGGCAATGACGTTGTCGTTGGTGCTATATCTGGCCATCCTAATACAGTCTGATCGATGATTAATATATATCTACGGCGTAGTCGGGTGTTGATATTTCTATCGCAGCTGATAATGTTGGCTCATGAACCGTAATAGCGAATTTAGATTCTTTTCCTGTGATAGATTGAATCCTGCGTTGGAATTCACTATTAATCGGTTCTATTTGATAACTTCCCGTATGAATACCAACAACTTGCCAATCTGAAGTTCAATCGGGCTTATTTTTTATAAAAAAAACACTAACGAGTTGTTTGCGGGCAACCCACCGAATGACTTTGATCTAATATTTGGCCAGCTGTAATATACTTGCAATTGCATTAATGCTATTTCTTTGGCTGAAATTGCCGTTGGAAAGATAACGTTAAATTCAGGATTGGTTGAGCTCGCTGATAATATCGTGGTTGTTGGCGGTGTTGTATTAGCGAGGATTCGTTGTAGTAATTCTTGTGACGTAGTCATTAGTGACATTATTATTATTTACTTCCTGATTTAAATTAAGGTGACTCTGTCAACGACACCATCGGTGTTGGGTTTTGGTTTCCAGTTGCCAAACCGAAGGTGTAGGGGTAAACCTTAATTATTTCTGCGAATTCTTAATCTGATATTATTCCATCATTGAGCCCTGATGATATCAGCGATGATAATTTGGCGTGTGCGTGTATTGCCGCTGATAGCAACGTTGTATATTTATTAGCCGCACACGTAGATATTTTTTGCGATGATATTAAGAATACCAGCAACACCAGCTACAATTGCAACACCAATTCCCAATGCTGACAGCATTGCTGGTGCTATTACATATGACACTGATAATGATCCGATTATAGTTGCTGTTCCAACGACGACTGCGGATGCAGAATATACAATTATTTCAGTAACAACGATACGTCTGCGGTATTTTTTTAGTTTTACTGTGTACTCATCTATGATATTTTTCACTTGGGTCTGCAACAAACACACTTGTTCGTATCTGTAATGTTGCGCTGCAACAAAGTCAATCGACTGGTTCATTATATAGTTTAAGTAGGTGGTAGTTTAGCGACTAATTCAAGACACCATTAATAAATCAAACCGAAGTCTTGTTTTTCGGGATCAACAAAAAACCTACCAAGTCGTTTTGATCCACTACTACTAACACAGGTCCAGAAGATTTATTAACTGGAAAACTCCGTAAATTATTGGATGATGTTTTAAGTTATGTTATAAATGTTGTAGTGCCGAGTGCTAAGAATCTGTATATGCCGGTAACCTCAGCGCGATATTCGATGAATCAAGTACTGGGTGACCATAATACTGATCCAGACGCTACTGTGTATACTACACTGTCAGTAATCTTTTTTTATGTCGTCGGCAGTCTTTTTGATGTTCGGTAATCTTTTGAGTTTCGGAGAGTTTGATGTCGATGACTGCTGGATTTTCAAAATATCATTAGTGGTTTTATTTGTGTTCCTACGAAAATTCCAAAACGTTTGTACGTGAGTAGTTAAATCAGATCTAAATGTGGCCAATCCATCATTGATTGTCATCAGCGATGTCATCGTCGGAATGTTGCTATCATATTTTTTGTTGCAGCGTCATCATTTGATTCTGGTTCTCTAAGACCAGTAATTTTATTATTAGACATGTTTAGAGAACCAGTCATTGTATCACCGGCGGATCTTAAACGATCATCGATCTCAGTTCTGATAGTGACATTGTTGATGTCTACGTATCTTTTTGTTGCTACATCATCGTCTGATTTTGATTCTCTCACATTGATAATTGTATTTCTGCTCATGTTGAGATCGCCATACATAATATCTCCAATTCTTCTGATGCGTCCAGCAATCTCTCCCATGAGTGTTACGACTGATTCCTCCGAGTCTTTAATTTTACCGTTCTCAGTAAATACCGCTAAGTTATTTTCGGTTGCATCTGGAACTCGCAAAATAATATCTGTCAACGGGATATTACTGGTTTTTAATCGTCCTTGCTGATCCTGAAAAACAACAACTTCCTTTTGGTCCACATCTACGAGACGTAAAAGATTAGCTTTCTCGTCCTTGACATTATCAAGTGTTGCGTATTTGGATAATTCACCTTGAGGTTTGAGACTCCGAGAAGATCTTCCGAAAATATCTACCATTGTATATTCACTAAGACCCGTTTAAAACGACGGTGGATGGCTATATCGTCTGGTGGTATACTCGTGCACGACTTTATGAGGCGGCGTCGTTGATGATGACACAGCGTCGAGTACGGCAATTACTTCACGGCCACATATTGACGGATCAGTTATTGTCTGTGTTGGTAATGTTGAATACCATACGGGAGTGTTTTGAAGTCCGTTAACATATTTTAAAAATTCCTTCAGTGGTGCCAACCCATCCGAATCAAAATAAACAATTCCACGTAGATCAATCGTGTATGCAACCTGATGAGTACCTGGACCAGAACGTCCATCGAGATTAATGATACCGGTCTCAACACGGTTTTGTTGTTTTGGTAATTGATCACGCAAAAAAAACACCTCTGAAGTTTTTGATATTTAATCGCGCAGCAGCATCAAGTAAATCAAAATTGGACATGGGAAGTAAAATCAAGTTGTGATATTTGTAGATCAGAATCAATATTTTGATCACGTCCCGTGAATGTCATCAAACGATGATATGCACGTGCTACATGATTATTTTCAAAATTCAATAATATATCTTTGGATGGTTCTAGATGTCCATTTATTCTCAGTGAAACCTCGGAAACTCCAAGTTTGTCAAATATCATTATACTGTGTGTTTGTGAATTTACTCGTGCAACATCTTGGAAAGCAACAAATATATATCGCGGTGCAGAGATACCCTGCTGTGTTGTTATCTGTCATGTGAATAAACCATTTTAACGGTACTTTGAACACTATGTGTCCACCATCAACCATGATGATGTTGATTTACAACCTTGATTCATAAAAGAGAGCAACCGTTGTTCTTCAACTATCGATGGAGTCATTACTGGCATCCACAACGAAAGTTTTGTCAGTATTATTTGCGTCGTTGTCGTCACCTTTTCTTACAAGTTCAACTGTATGCTTGGCTCCGAAAATAACTTTTCTGACATTTCTGCAAAATCCAAAAATATGTGATAGTGGAATTGCACATGAAAATGTTCTTCTATTACATTTCAGCATTGATCAACACGCTGCGAATCCTAAGTTGAATTCTGGATTAGCACCATGAACCATCGGCCACACATCAGCGTCAGCGTTGTTAGCGAAGTTTCTTGGTCGTCTCATATCATACTGTCTGTTGTCAGGGTCGTCAGAAGTATCCTTTACAAACATCATTGACGGACTAGCTGATCTTGAATAATCATCGCTGTATCTTGCAAGGTCAGGTATCGTCGTGGCAACGTCGACGTCTTTCTGAATCGATTCAATTTTTCTTCCATTGATACTATGCTAAATAACGCCATAATGCCATTATTAACAAAACCAACCCTAACATCAGCTCCATATTCCGTATTATCTGCTTTTAAAATTTCACCGTCTACTTTAATAAATGATTCAGTGGTAAGAAATATCTACTTGTATCCTGAACTTGTAATTCGATTCTTTCTTGTCAGTTAGGTTGTTGTGCGTCGTAAGAATAAAGTTGACAATCACGCATCGATTCATCTTTGAGAACTGGTGCGTCCATGTCGAATGCGGGATCAATACACGTTTGAACATCTTTATTATACTTGTTATCGTCTAACAGGAAGACCATTTCCTGCTATTAGACTATCAGTTATATTTTTTTCTTTTTCTGATAGTGGTACACCAGCCAGCTCTGCTAGTTTTTGATTTGCAGCTTGATTTATTATTTTACTAACATTTGCATGCATAACTGCGGTGCTGGGTAATTTTACTGGCTGCGGTCTGCGTATTAATCGTGCTAGTCTATCCTTGATTGCTGAGAATACTTTACCGGCAGTTTCACCAACAGCACCAACACCTTTATCACGAACAACGTCAATAGCTTTCAGTCCCAGTTGCTTTGCAATCGGTATTGCTTTTGGGGCTATTGTTCTAAATAGACCTTGAACAACATCACCGAGTCCATCTCCGTAGAACGCTATATATGTAGGTAATCGCGAATTTATCACCCTGACTATGATCGGTCCACGGTGAGCATTATGTATGATCATCTTATTTTCTTGTCACTGATCTAATTGTATACCCTTAATCAATCACTGCGGTAATCATCAACGATTTCATCAATAAGGGACCGATGAACATTAATGCCCATGATACCGCCGGTAAATAATCGTTGGCAAATAGCAGCTGCTTCATTAACGATTTCTGGGGAATTATTACCGGCTCGTTTTCCGCCAATCAGAATTTCTAGTCTGTCCATATCTGCAAGGACATTATTAGGACATGGAGTAATAAGAGCACTTCCTCGAGTAGCAATACCACTTCCAGTTACACCGGGGTCAGGTGATGGTTGTCTGCTTTGTCGAGATCGCTGATTTCTTGGTGATATAACTGGCGTTACAACACCTTTCTTCATTTCATAAACGTTATCAATAAAATCATCATGTTCCTTTTTATATTTTTGACTGATTTGTGAAATATCTTTGTACTCACGAAAAACCCTTGCAACCCACTCTTTTTCTGGAGTGTTATAAAACTCTGCCTTTAGAAACTGATGCCGAAGCTGATATCCGGCCGCAACAACCTTAACAGTATCATTCATAACTTCTAAATAACCTTGCTGAGTAAAATACCTACCGTAGTTTTTAATTCTGGTTTAGACAAATCCTCGACAATATTTTTAACATCTTGAATTTCAGCACGTGTTTCATCCGCTGATTCCATAGCTTCTTTAATTTGTTTTGGTAATGCTTCGATAACCATCTGTGTTGCAGATGTAGTCTCAACGATCTTTTCGGTTGGTTTAACAATTGGTTTAAATAACTGTTCTGTTTCTGCGGCGAATTCTTCTTGTGTTTGTTGACGTTCTTGTCATTTTTGCTTGACAGAATCACGAACTGGGATATATTTCTTAATTGACTCTAGTCGCTCTCGAGCTAATCTAACTGTATGAGATTCCATTATTGATATAATAATGATTTAATTAAGCCACACCCACACAGCAGCAAGGAGGGTGAGAACAAAGAGTGAGTGTCCGACGGGTAAACAAACACGCCATAAAAAACGAAAACACAAGCGTCAAACATAAAGTAACAAAAATGAGCTAACCCAATTAGAGAAGTCTTAGTCGGTTAGAGGCTTCGGTTTGACCTAATTGACCTTGTATTTTCACATTTGTAAGAAGCTTTATTTTTCAAAAATAACCCTCCTAAAATGTTGTAGGATTCGCCCTTCCTGCTGCTTAGCGTTGTCAATTAAAAAATATTATCTACGAAACTCAATGCTGTTTTAAACCAAAGTATTCTTTTTTTGTATCTCTCCCTGAATTCTATCTGTTTTTGAGGAATCGTTCTAAATTATCAATATCGTCCAAATCGCGAGATCTTTGTACTGTAGATTTAGCGCAATACATAGAGGAAATTTGCTACGATCGAGTGAATAACATATATTTCATTGAGTGGGTGACAAAATTCAGTCTTTTAACAAGTGGCGAAGCCACAAGTGAAAATACTAGAGGTTTTCACACACGAGATAAAATATATCTATTACACACTCAGGACAAGCGATGTTTTTTATTTGATGCTGAAATGTATTGTCTAGCAATGTGTATAATATATTGTATATATTTACTGTATCCCACGCGATAAAGTCAACTGCTCACCGTTTATTTTCTGTTGAGTTTTGTGTATATTCGTTGGAAAATATTATCATTAGTAACATAATTAACACAATTCTCTTTCCTTATTCAACGCAAAATGCACGTAAAGAAAAGAATTAAAAACAAAGAAAGTCGTGGGATTTGGAACTCTTGCATGACAGGTGGCCATACGTACTGCAAGACCAAGCAAATTACAAAATGGCGGAAGAAAATTCTTTATCAAGATGTTATCGATGCCTACCGAGCGCAGTGAAAAAATATTTATCTTTACTCCAGTAAACAATCAAAATGATTTTTTTTCGAAAATCCACTAATTCATGGGCTAATACCTACTATTTTCGTCTTCGTACTGTACTGTTTTGATCATCTTCCTATCAGTGTTGATGCTGCTTACCTTGATGATATGATCATTGAATGAAATACTGTTATTCTTTTAAATGTTAGTTGGTACTTCAACTTGCTTTGATTGCACTTTTTCCCACATTCAAACTTGTAAGCTAAAACACATTATCTCTTGATACAGGGATTGTTGCTTTCATGTTAAAGTTATAAATATTTATATGACCACACTGAAAACTGTTGAGTTTACCACAGTGCAGCTTTGAGCCATTATTCGTGTTGTGTAAAACATTTAAAATTTTTGTGTTTGTTGTAATCATTACTTTGTATGAACTGTGTCACCAGGCTTTGTTTGCGCTCCACTTTGTCGCTGTGCAAGAAAGATCGTCCTGTAGGGACAGCCAGGATCATGCATGGAATGTGTCACGTGTGATGCTTTGTTCGTGGTCATGCTTTGCATGAACTGTGTTGAAGTAAATTGCTGCCCCGATCCCTAAATTATATTCGCCGAATTGATTAAAAATATAGAGTACGCAATAGAACGGAAGTGCGTCCGAACAGAGTAGATAGTACATTCGACATCTTAGTATCCAAGAAACCTCATTTCGAAAAGCCCGTCGATCTCGCGTCACATATCATACGGATCATTATATTACGTATTGGGCTCAAACTATAAAACCATGATTTATGTGCTCTGTCTTGGAAATGGACGGTGAAAACCAAACGCAAGAAAGCAATTCACAAGACAGGAAAATTTGTCTATCAGTAAGCAAGTGTCTGGTCCTAGCAGTAAGCAAGTATCTGGCCCTTTTGATTTTCAGCTGATGTCTCTTGAAGTCTTGCCTAGAGCCTCAAGTTGACTACAGCAGCACTATAGTGTCGTTTGGCAGGTCAAACGTCTTTATACACCCTGAATTTTAGTTTACTTTTGTCATTAATTTGGACACTCTTTATCTCTCTAAATTCATTTATCAACGATATAGATCTATGGGAGCAATAATCAGCATCCACGAGAAGTCCCAAGGTGGGGGGGGGGGGCAGCCGACAGGATTCCAATATCCAATAAACAGCTACTAATTGGTCACGTGCTTGTATCTAGTACAAAGCTCGTGCACTGTGTGGGATGTCTATGTTAGCAGTTACTATGACGTAGAATTTAATGAAAATTTAAATTATTTTCATTCTTTTATTTGGCATCCTATTTTAGTTTCATATTTTACATTGTGTCAAAAATGTAACTTCCTTACTTAGAATCAAAATCTTTAACGGTTTTCTGTCTGTGCTGGTTCGAAATACTTTCCTATCGCGCATGCATTTTACACTGAAGCAATAGTTTTTCATGAATGGATAAGAAGAACTTTTAGTCTCTAAAATTTATGGACTGACTTTATTGAGAATTTTCCATTGATAATATATTGTCATCGTATATTGTCAATGCAGCAGGATGCATTTCATGGTTATGACAGGGGTCTGTCCCGGAAACATTATGCGGGAGTGTACATGCATGTTCATTGTTTGATATGATCACAACCTATGTTTTAATTTACCGGGAAACAGTATTCACCTGAACAGACGAGACTTTGGTTGGCAATGTGGTCTAAAGGTGCTCGACTTAACTCATCAGTAGGAAATATCACCTCTGACCACATGAGTTAAGTTTCGAGCTCGACCAACGTGGGTATATGATAAAGCTTGCCAGTAGTTTCCTGTTGGTTGGTGCTTCTTTTCGGGGTCTTTCAAAGTTCTTCCTGCAGCAAATATACTAGTCGCCTTGTATAGCGTATCACGTCCTTAAAATTGGCGTTCAAACCCACAAAAACCAAACACAATCACCCCAGTAGACACTGACTACATATTCAATGTACAAGTGTTCGGCAAATTCTATCTATTTTTTGTTGTTGTTGTGTGTAATGGTCTATAATGGCAGTTACTCGCTGGAATCCTAGTGTGACTGGGTTGTTGCTCTGAGTGTAAGTTGGAAAAATGCATGTATCTAATACATATAGGAACATTTTTTTATTGTCCGCCTCCAGCTGTGGCGACCTCGGGCGGCCATAGTTGTTTTAGGCTATTACGATCCTGTGTTGACACAAGCCGCATACGAATTGATGTAAGGACGCCTCCCACCCCATTTTATTTGTTTGGGAAACAATATGTTGAAAAATTATTTATACTGGTCGAAAAGAAAATCCCAGCCTTACCCCGAAAATTAAATGGTCTGACCCAAAGGAAAACTTAGTAGTGTTAACATGTCTACTTGTTCTTTATACGTCTGCCTCTGGTATACATGCAGATCTGACATGTGCAGAGTCATGTGTGATAATACGATGTAGATACAAAAACCTTTATTCTGTGATGTGACTTATTAGTGGCCCTCCCCTCCCCCATCTCATTAATTCGTTATAATGCCTTCGAAAAGACAAATATCATTGGAAATTGGACTCAGATGTAAACGGAAATCAAAGCATCGCTTTCTAAATATTGGCTTTCATTCAGAAACGGAATTTCCGGGAAAGTAATTGGAAATTGCGCAATAGTGAATCATTTCTTCATTTCAACACAGAACGACAGATCTTTAAACAAATGACCAGTTTCTATTTTGATACGCTAGTAATGGACTCAGTGAATCATTTCTTCATTCCAATACAGAACGACAGATCTTGAAACAAATGAGTAGTTTCTATTTTAATAACGCTAGTAATGGACTCAGGGTCAAAGAATTGTTTGAGTACATTTTAATACTTGCAAATGAGACAGTTTCAGTTTTGCAAATAAAACAATCCCAGTGGAGTAAATGGCTCTTATTGCTTGAATACTTTCTATTCTGAAACAACGAGAATGGACACCAGATCATAAAATCGAAATTTGAATAACTTACAATGCAGCAATAGGATATAATTTCAGTTTTACAAACCAGCCAACCCAAGTGGACCTACTAATGCTGATCACTCAATCGGCAGCAACGAGAGGATTCCAACTAATCATAATACCAGTCAACCATTCAAGCGTTCAGCGATCTCCTCCTAGGGATGAGTCATAACGATGTTCGTACGAGCGGAAATGAAAGTTGCGGATCTGCATAAATTATTTGTTGACAAGACGGTTACTAATTTTGTGTCAAGTGTCATTCTTGTGGGATAGCTCATGTACTGTTTCCACTAAAGTTATGCCGGAGACAAGTGGCTTGTTTCTTTATTGTTTAATATCCGGGGAAAATAATTTAGCATCTTCAGAAAGTGTATGAAAGTTACATGCCATTAACAGGATAAGCGTGTGTTCTCTTGAATGGCTGCCTCCCGTAAAATAATGTCAGAAGTGTAGCTAGACATTCACAGATTATCCCGTGACTGCATACTGATGCCAAAATTTACGTTTGGGAGAAGTATTTTTGTGCCATCCTCACACATTTTGTAAAAGTGTCCAGCGTGCAAATAATATTTGCCTAAGACACTGGCAGCTTCTACTACAATGGGAAAATTGTAAGAATGCAGCGTGAAGTCAATAATCTAAAATGATAAATTCATATGCAGGGTGAAGAGAGTAGACGTCTTAAATACTCTGAAAAGACATTCGCTGATGTATTAATAACGTGCATGATCATAAAATCAATAACGGATATATTTTACCTCAAAGAAAGGGTTTATAATTTGTTTTAGAACCAATCTAACTGCATGTACTAGTGCGCAGATTAACATTTGAATCAAGAATAAAGAGTGGTCATCATTTTCATGATAAAACCATCTTTTACCCCGTTGTCTTTATTTCGTATGTGTTTCGCAGATTTACTTGCACATTTCAAAATTGTGAAAGAAGCTTAAATTCAGCCGCAAAACGTAAAATATTTCAAATTTTTTACTAATTGATTGCGGTGGTAGTTTGGATACGTTGTAACTGTATCGCAGACGTTTTAGATGACTTTTGCCACGGCAGTAAAATGTCATATAATTTTCGAGCGATCTAGATTTTACAGTTGTGACGTTTCCCGAAAATATTCTATTGAGTCCGCTGTGCCCATTTTCATGCCTTGCCTATATCCGGTTGTTGCAGTGGGAACTGTAAAATAACCTAGCTCAGCTAAAATACAAATGGTCATAAATGCATTCTACTTGCGCTTTTAAATATCACGTACGAGACTAGGTCATTGTCACTTGACTGAGTCACAACGTTTGGCGTCACCAGCATTGCTATTACACCGCTCCTGAAGCATAACCGGTTCAACTTTGCTATTTTTCAACTTTATCCATTTGGATCGACAAGAAAATGTGTTATTTCTTACATGTTTCTTGCTCCCTTACAATTAGCAAATTAGAATAGGCCAATTAAGGCACATATCAGAAATGCGGTTAAATTTACTGATGTAGTTTTTTGGCTTTCAATACACTTGACCTAGTCGCCAATCAGTTGGCTTGTAGGCAATGAAATGAAAGCAAATCCTGGGAAGTTCTAAGCTACCGTATATGCCAACTGCACAGACCCAGATCCGCCACTTGTTAAGAACACTTAAGAATGCCTTGAGACTTTCTCCACCAAAAGGTCGTACATACACTGTCAAGATTCGGTAAAACTCATGATAGTTACTTGAATTTTTTTTATATTAAACTGTGATCAGCAAATCAAGAAGAACTGTCAAAAAGCATATAAACAATTAAATGTGCTTAGATCAAATGGTAACAAAACCATACTGACAGCAGAAACTTATATGTGTCAAAAGGCACCTCTACTTGTTTGATATGTGTACCAAGCTTGGTTGAAATGCCTTGAACAGTTTGAGAAATATGCTACAGACAGGCAGACGGACATAACGATAGCTATAGTTAGTCATATTACGTCTGGGGGGATGGGGGTAACATGCAAAAGTATGATTTGCTCGTAAACCCTTAAGAGGTATGGAATAAGACCGTTGTGAATATTACAAACAATGCCCCCAACATGGAATGTTTGTCAAGTTATATTAATACTACTGCTACTTGTAATACAACTGCTGCTACTAATGCTACTACTCCCACTACTATTTGTATAGCTACTCCCACTGCTATTGTAGTGCTATTCCCACTGCTATTTGTGTGGCAACTCCCACAGCTATTTGCATTGCTATTCCCACTGTTATTGTATTGCTACTCCGACCGCTATTTGTATGGCTACTCCCACTGCTATTTTGTTGCTATTACCACTACTATTTGTATGGCTACTCCCACTATTATTTGTATGGCTACACTCACTGCTATTTGTATGGCTACTCACACTGCTATTTGCATTGCTATTCCCACTGTTATTGCATTGCTACTCCCACTGCTATTTGTTTTGCTACTCCCACTGCTGTTTGCATGGCTACTCCCACTGTTTGCTACTCCCACTATTACTACTGTTGCTTTTAGTATTACAAACTACTACTACTGTTGCTGCTGCTAGCGATACTGCTACTGACTATTACTAGATTTGGTACTGCTTCTATTACTACTACTACTACTACTACCGCTGGTACTTTTACTACTATTGTTAATACTGCTACTGCTGCTACTACTACTGTTACTCCTATTGTTTCTGTTTTTGCTTCTGCCACCCCTACTACAACTATTAATACTGATAGTACTGATACATGTTCTACTACCACCACTAATATTATTAATATTACTGCTGTGGTTACTGTTGATACTGCTGATATAATGAAGACATGCAGAATTTGTAATTGTTGTTATTAATAAGTAGGTGATATATGGCAGTTCTGGATCCCTTATCTTGAGACTTATTTAGACTTACTTGACCTGTAAACATGTTTTCTTAAACGTCTTTCCTAAGAAGACGCCGAAGCTGGCCTGGGCTAGTTGAGAAAGGCACTTGGATCAGTCAGATTTTGGGATATTGTATGAATTAAGTGAAAATTACAGAAACAATTAGTACATTATCGAACTAATAATGTTAATAACAACAAAAATAAAAGACTTCATCATAGTTTTAATTCAATTTTTAAGTTGCTTTTTAATTGTCCAAAATGATACCCCAATGTCAGACAGATCTAGTGTTCATTCGCTTTAAATAAATCACAGCCTATATTGTGACACATTTTCTAGCTCTCTCTGGTTTTGGTTGGTTATGATCGGGATATTATTTATGTCTATTTTTTTATATTCTCCGTTTCATGCTTTAAATGTAATCTGCATTTTGTTGTTTGTATTTTATGTATATTATTTTGTTAAAATGGTTGTCAGAATATCTGCATTTTATTGTTCTACTGCATGAACCTTAAATGTGTAATCATTAAATTAATCAAGGACATAAAAGTTCGCTTTCAATCTTACAGTCTAGCTACTTGCTAAATGTGCAGTCCTTATAACGCTTGTTTGCTGCTTTTCAGTGCGAAAATTGTACAATTCTATCATTTCGATTGTTTTCGAATTGTAGATGTAAGAGTTCAGATGGCACGATAATAGTGGCTGCTCTAGTGTAAGTTTATTTCTTGATGGATTATTGTAGTAGTTACACCATCAATATAACATCTGCCGAATCCCTATTTTAGCTGCAATCAGCAGCGTTGACTTAATAACGTACGTAGTGATCAATTTATTTTTAATGATTCTCAAAACTCCCCCAAAGTGTTAGTGGTCCAGTAATTTGTAAAAGATTCCCAAAATACACCCTTTCCGAGTCTGACTGATATAGTAGTTTTTGAACTTTATCCCAAAATACACTCTTCTTTAGTCTGACTGACACAGTAATTTTAAAATATTCCCCAAAATATACCCTTCCAGAGTCTGACTGGCCCAGTGATTTTTAAATATATAATTCCTGAGTCTGACTGGTGCAGTAATTTTTTAATGATTCCAGCATAACTGGCCTAGTGATCTGAAAATGATTCTGAAAATACCTCCGAATATTACTATATATAGAAAAACGTTGTTCTATACATGAAAGTAAATACACTTTAATTCGTCCTCTTCCAGTCTTGATATGATTCTGAGGACAAGTAACAAGCAAAGCTTGACAACTGGCATTAGGTTTTAAAAAAATTAGCCTATTTTCCTGGGGGTGGGTGGGTGTAACTGTTTACGCTCATTCAGGAAATTGTTAATGTCCGATTAACTGGAACCTTATTTCAGATAAAATCCCTCTTGATCGTCTTTTCATTTTGTTATAAACGGAAAAAGAACATGCGTTGAATAAATAATTGAGGCGAACGAATAAATGAATACGACTGCATTAATGATTACGAAAGAACGAATGAATGGATGAAAGAATGAATGCATTAATAATTTTTTCAATCAACCAATCAATTGATAAGAAAATCAACGAATCAGTGATACAACCAAGAAATACATATACATTTACCAGTTGTTATCATTAGAATGATTACATTTACAACTGCTAATACCTTTATATCTGACAATCACAACTACCAATACCACAACTTTCAGGAAAGTAACTCATACAAAGGCCAGACAAAACATATTTGCAATTACTATTATATTGTAGGCTTCCCTGTCGTTTCGGGGTGAGATGTAGCTATTTTTGTTATTAAACGCAAGGGATCTCATACTGAGTGCATCAAACAGCTGCGTGAGCGTGGCTTGATAGTCCACAGTTCCTCTATGTCCGAAGACCTCAAGACAACTACAAACAATTTGACTCTAATCACCTAATGATCACAAACCACGAAACAAACCCTAATTTCACCCTTGCATAGTTTTTCTTGTTTCACACTAGTATGATTCACGATTAAGCCTTTTCGAGCAGAATATTAGTTGTCCACACAAAGCAATACAAAACACGACCCAGACACGTAATACAAAGAATTCTTCCTATCTCAAATTACTAAACACGTATGCCCAAACTTATTTAGATAATTCCCTATGTTAAGAAGTTAGGGAGGGTCCATTATACGAAATTAATCTATGCTGTCATAAACTCTCGTGAATACTGTACATTATGACGTGTGCTCATAGAAATTGGCTAATTTGCTCAGGCCGAGAAATATTTTTTTTGTATATCTAGTTTGTATTATTTGTTGGCTTTTCTCAATGACTGTATGTTATGTATATCTGTATTTTGTACTTGAACGGTCCAAAATCAAGTTCACTATGTACCTGACCAGGGACATTTATTTTGTAAACAACATAATGCATAGCTAAAATTTTCTCTTTTATTGTGGATTAAATATTCAGATAATTATTAATGTCATGACATTTACCTGAATTTGAGTTAAAAGTCTTGATTTTGACCCTAGAATCTTCCAGAATGAAACGTTCCAATAAGTTACAGAGTATTTCCAGAATATTGTAATTGCGACCTAGGTAAAATAGACGGTATATAATCTTGTTTAGGTAAAAATTACTCACTATTGCCTTAACTTCTGAAGCAGAATTGATCTTACTGTTGTGTTCAGTTTTTCCGGGGGGGGGGGGGAGAGTTATTATTCACTGGAAATACAAAGTGCTCAATAATAGTCTTGGACTGGAACAATAAGTTGGAATTATAGTGAATTTAGACAAGAACATTTTGGATTATATTATTGTGATACATCCAAAGACTCTTAACACATCTTCACACTCCAGGCCACTGGCACGTTAGAGACTACAGGCACATCAACACATTCAATATTGGAATTTAATTGGAATACCACTGGAATTCAGTTGGAACTTCATACATTTGGACTTGTGATAGAGCTTTTAGGACCATTTGGATTTAATTCATAATACTCTAAGTTCTTTTTGAATTTTCACTTTGTATTCTTGGAAATAAATTATTTGTTGAATTTTGCAGAGCTGTTTGGTTTTCGCTCTTTTCTGTTACTTAGTTTAAGATTATAGAGTCGTAACAATATCTTCCCAACACCGACTCCTCATAATCAGCATATAATCTCTAAAATCTAACAAAGCTACAAACGGAAACGTAAATATAAATAGCACATACCCTAGGTTTATTACACTATTATATTGTTTATTTCCCTGTCGTTTCTGGGTGAGACACAGATAGTTATATGATATTGGCTTTCTCATAGCGGCGATGGTACAGAGTGTAGCCGTATGTAGCCAAGAAATTCAAAATGGCCACATGACATACGGTTGTGTTATTCCAAGTGAATTTACAATTCTTCAAGCATAGGATTTGATCCGAAAATATTCTGTACATATCACCAAAAGGCAGTAGCATACTAATGGGAGTGGGGGCGGACAGTGCGTTTGCCCCTGGCGCCTGAGGTCTTTGGGCGCCAAACGAAGAAAAAAGAATTTAGATGCCGTGAAAAGCTACCAAATAGCATTAAACTGCAGGAAAATCTTTGGCTGTCAGGGTTCTACTCACAGCGCCCCCCCCAACCCCTTAGTTAGAAGCCATTTACGCCACTGGCCCCGGGCGCCATTTACCTATAGTATCCTAGCGTCAAAAGGACCCTTCAATCGACGGTTGCTCAAGAGACGCGAGAATTACTGGTAAGAGTCTAAAATGAGTACCGAGGTGTTGCGAACATATTTGTCTGCAGACGATTCTTCCACTGTATCAATACGTGACATCAGAACCATAAACTCTCCATCTGCATCAACGCAGGCTTGAGGTCTGAATTATCGGACTGCTGTCGTTACTTTTAAAGAATCGATAATTACGCTGCTGCTAATGGTGACTGTTACAATAAAAATAATGATGCATTATATAATGTATTTACCAGCCTGCGACTGCCATTGATATTATGACAATGAAATAAAGAGAAGATAAGTGCAAGAAAAAAAAAATAAACATTTGTTTATATGTAAACTGTCGAAGTCTTCACTAAACTTCGTGAATAGAAGTTTGGCTTACATATCTCACACAATCAGTCATTTAAATCATCCTAATTATACCCAACCACCCCACCCCCGCTCCCACCCTCTTGTCAATTTTTTTCTTTTTTTATCGCACGGACAAATTTGCCTATCTCTATCGCTTCCAATATTCATTCTCAGAGTGAGTCACGTTATCTCTTTAAGAAGACTTAATTAATTGACCGTCTGGATGAATGTTCCATCCACAGGTAAGTGCTATCAAACATCAGTGGCGACATATAATATACAAAACATCAGAATCTTCCACCAATATCAGTATATGGACAATCATAAACACAGATTTTCGTGTCTAGTAGCGACGCACTCAACTTCCGATGCTCATATGTGAAAATTGAGCTTCTTTAAAATTGATAATATTTCTATTTCCTAAAGCATTAATGGACTTCCACAAAAAGAGATGTTTTGCCAAGGTCAATAACTGGGGATTCATGAATTCCATTCTATTTCTCAATATAAATGCATTTCTTCTTGAACTACTAAATACACATTTCGTTTATGATAAACAAACAATATATTTACTTGTTTTTCTCACTTCCTGACCAACAACTTTATCTTCTAACTGGCTCTCTTTCAGTGTTCTTTTGTAGGCAACAGCCAAGAGAAAGGATTGTTTTTGCTTGACTAACGTTGAAACTGGAATATATAGGGCAAGTAACTCTCTCTTACTTTGGGTTTATGAGAGACATTTGTATCTGCATAATGTATTGTCATCAATATTAATATCCATTCCTAGGATCTGTTAATTTGCCTCTTTTCTGTTGTTTTTTTCCTACCAATAATCGTACCTTAGTGATACAGTAGTTATGCAAAATATCGCAAAGCTAATAGAATATCTTTGCATACATAAAAGAATAGATAAGGATGTTTATGTACAAATGAGAAATTCGCAAAAATTAAATTCCCGCTGTAACCTTTTACAAACCGTTGTAAAATTCACAAAAGTAATCAGAATTCCAAAAACTTCAGGAATAATCCGCAAGTACGGTTAGACTCTGATAATTTCAGTCGCGTAAGTACCTTAAAATAGACACACACATACATACAGACAGACACAACTACCACACACACATATCTATCTCTCTATTTTCCACAATTTTCAGGAATAATCCGCAAGTACGGTTAGACTTTTTGATAATATATTTTCACTAATTTCAGCCGCGTAAGTACCTTAAAATAGATACAACACACACACACACACACACACACACACACACACACACACACACATATATATATATATATATAGAGAGAGAGAGAGAGAGAGAGAGAGAGAGAGAGAGAGAGAGAGAGAGAGAGCAATACAGTTGCAGAAAGTAATTATACAAAGATCAAAGATTTCGGGAATCTTTGTTTCTACAGGCATTCTAAAACAAACGACAAAATGGTGATGCTAATTGATAATCACTATAAAGCTACCCGAGTTTCATGTCACATTATCATTTTGATCTCCCATTTACATATCGAAAGTTTGATATCCTGTTTGTGTGAATTCACTATAGCTCTAAAAACCAACCTGTTTGTCAGTGTGCATGATAAAAATTGACACAAGGCTGGTATCTATTGATAAATCTGACACCATCAAGGTATCAAAGTTTCAAGTGATAAACTCCATCAGTCTCACTTTCAGATACCTAAAGATCTGCAGATAAAAAAAAATTATACATGAATAATTACATGTTTAAGTTCAGTATGTCCAACCAAACAACTTTACAAGAGTTAGGAATACAATACAGTTTGATTATGCACGATAAAATTAACTTCACAAAGTGGTTTCATTGATAAATCTAAGACTATTTTGTTTTCCAAGTTTCATGTCATATTTTACAATAATGTTTCCTCTCAAAACTGACAGATTTAAATTACAATATCTAATTCAGTATAGACACAGAGAGAAAATGTTTCCAAGGTTTCTGGAAACATCTGTTAAGTGCAAGCTACTTCCCAGATGACGCTGTAAACAACTATACCGTCTGCAAAACCTTTTGACCCCGGAGTCACCTTCTTTTTGATTTGCTAGTCTTTTGGCCTTGAATTGTGACAAAACAATATAATAAGTTATAATAACAGTTATTGATTAGCTAACGTAAGGCCTGAAAGTGAGAGCGCCACCTTAGAAGCAGCTTGTGTTAAGTGATATCACTTCAAGAATATTAAATCTCAACAGTCCAATTTTTATTCCATTACACAATCCAATAGAAATACACCATATGAATGCTATCTGCGCCAAGTGTTGGCCAACGTAATGAAGTTTAATAAACACCACCATCGTATTTGTTATCCAAGTACTTCTGCATAGTATTGGGGAATATGGTTTCTGTTGTGTTTCTTGTCCTAAACTATCTCAAGTGAGATGTATATATTGAAACAGACACAAGCGTGTTGCTTTCAGGACTTTATTTCCAAGAGTGACTCATATAGGCAATCCACACAGCGGGTCCCTAACAGCGCATGCGTATATACATTGGAGAAAGATGTACACATGATGTAGATTGTATAGTCCATTTCAATAATACAACATTTCCCTTGTTTTGACAAAATAAAGTTGTTTTATTTTGAAGGTAACATACAAAACAATGTAACGAAATCTAAATAATTCTGTAGAAATAGTTATTTTCGATGATAAAGATTTGACATGAAACTAAATCGCATAATGACAATACATACGTAAGTAATGTCCAAAACATATTTAATGCATTAATAATGTTGTTCATACGCATTTTGGATAACCATTAACATTGTTTTTTTACTATACCCTAAATAATCATGCTTGTCATGTATTCGTCAGTTGTTAACAGCCTCCGCCGTTCCACATAAAAGGCACTCCGGGGATGTCATTTACACTCAAGTTTCAGTTCAGTTCTCTATCTATAACTATCAATGTTACTTAATCCATTCATCATTTACATAGAGTTTGTTAGGTTTCACCTCTCTTCCAGACCGTGTTATATATGGGGCATCTGACCTCAAAGTCTTAGCTCCTGATTCTGGAATAGTGTTATTGAAATGGGGTTCTCTAGAGAAAACTGTTCGAAATGGAGTATTTTCACATTGCTGCTCGGGGTCAGCCAATACGCGAGCAGCAAATGGGGTCACATCTGACAGATTCTCCATGGTTTTATTAAGTAACCTTCGATTTCGGCGGTAAACACCACCATCCCTAGTTTGTACAGAATATGACCTGCCGCTATGAACTCTTATAACTTTGGCGGGTTTCCATGTTTTTCCAAATTGAACCCTCACAGAATCATTTACAGAAAGGGGTTTAAGTACTTTTGCCGATTTGTCAAAATACTGTTTTTGTTTTAATTTCGACTGCTGCATTTTCTTTTGAACAATAGTTGGGTCAACGGTCTGTGGTTTGAGAAGTTTATTTGTAATCGGTATTATAAATTTTGTTCTTTTACCGAGCAACATTTGAGCTGGTGTATAGCCGCAATCCAAGGGTGTATTTCTATATTCTAACAAGGCTAAATAATGGTCCTGCTTACTGTCCCTTGCTTTGGTGAGCAATTTCTTGGCAATCGAGACTGCCTTTTCTGCCAAACCATTAGACATTGCATGTAATGGACTTGACGTCCTGTGTTCGAAACCCCATTCTTTCGCAAAGTTTGCGAATTCTTGGGATGAAAATTGCGGTCCATTGTCGCTGACACAGACATCACAAATACCGTTTCGTGACGTGTACTTTCAATTTCCTGATAATTGTGATAATGTGTGTGTCAGGCAATAAGTCTATCTCAAAAAATCGACTATAATAATCAACAGTCATGAGATAATTTTTTCTATCAAATGCAAACAGGTCAGTACAAATTTTTTGATAAGGCCTTTGTGGGATGTCATGTGGGATTAAAGGTTCTTTAGCACTGGAGTCGCGGTGAGTAGACATATCGAGCACTTAAACACATGGTCTGTGATTTCTTTGGACATGCCTGGCCAAAAGATGCTATCTTTTGCGCGTTCTAACGTCTTGTTTACTCCCAGATGACCAGTGTGCACAGCTCGTATCATCTGCTGCCGGAGACCTTTCGGTACAATTAACTTTTGACCTCTGAAAATTAAGTAATCTTCTACAGATAGCTCATCCCAGTAATACCAGAACTCAACCACTTCTGTATTGCAGTCGGCGCGTGAACTAGGCCTTCCCTGAGTTATAGTCTTTATCAAAGTTTGCATTGCGGGTCAAACTTTGATAACGCTCTTCAGACATTCTAACCGTCGATCTGTGACAAACATCTGTAGTTTGATCGTATGTACGTGAAGGTCGAGTTCTTCGATCAATCTTGGGTATGTATCCGGAAGTGATTGTCTTTATAAATAATCACTAATGGGCAAATCTTTCCCTCGTACATGATGCACTTCAATATCGTACTGCTGAAGCTTCAACTTCATGCGTTGAAGGTGTGGAGGGGCTGCTGAAAGGGGCTTCCTCATGATCGATTCAATCGGCTTGTGATCTGAGTGCACCCTAACTGGTCTAGCAAAAACCAATTGATGAAAACGTTACAGCCAAATTAGTATAGCCAGCATTTCTTTTTCTGTCTGAGCATACCCTATTTCGGTTTGTGTTAGGCTTTCGGATGCGAATGCTATGGGGTGACCGTCTTGCATAAGGCATACCCCAGTCCTATATTTGGAAGCGTCTACTTCGAGTGTTAATTGCTTGGTCGAGTCAAAGTAAACCAGCACAGGGTGTCGTCTGATTATATCCTTGACCTCTTGAAATGCCTTCTTCTGAGGTTCGTCCCAGAAAAATTCCACGTCTTTCTTCAAGAGGGCGCGTAAAGGGCTTGTAACCTCTGCTAAATTTGGCGCGAATTTTGAAAGATTATTAACCATTCCTTATAGGTTTTCTAATTTGGACCTGTTTTCGGGAGCATCAAGTTTAAGAATTACCTCAACCTTGTTTTGATCGGGTTTTAAACCTGACGAGCTTATTGTATGGCCAAAGAAAGATACTTCCGTTGCGCCTATTACGCATTTGTCTGGGTTGAGACGCACACCCGTGCACGTTCAAGTACACGTATCAACATGTCATGTTCCTTGCGAGAGCGTCCCCACACCAATATGTCGTCGACTATACACGCGACATTTGGTAAGCCCTCAAAATTTTCATCCATTTTCATTTGAAATATGTCTTGTGAACTTTTTATACCAAAGGTAACCTAAGATATCGGTACCGTCCGAAAGGCGTACTGAATGTAGTTAGGTATGAAGATTCGTCTTCAAGTTTCACACTCCAGTAGCCACGTGTACAGTCTAACGTGCTAAAGTACTTGGCATCGGTTAGTTTAGTTGTGACATCATCGATTGTCAGCATAGGATAGTGGGGCCTAAGGATTGAATCGTTTAACGCCTTTGGGTCTAGGCAAATACGCAATTTACCAGATTTCGGTTTCTCTGTTATTACAAGGGAGTTGACCCAATCGGTGGGTTCTGTAACCCTTTCAATAATTTTGCACTCTTCCATTCTTGTGAGTTCTTCTTTAAGCTTTGACTTTAATGCTTCTGGTACCCTTCGCGGGGGATTTACTACTGGTACTGCATCGGGTTTAAGATGCAGCTTGCACTCACCGGGAAACAGACCTATTCCCTGAAATAGGTCACTGTACGTACTTGCAACAGCTGATGTATCTAAGCCAGACTCATTATCAATTGCATAAGTCAGCTGGACTAATTGTAAGTCAAGTGAAGTTTGAACGCTAATGAGAGGTGCGGCCTGACTATCTACAACGTAAAAGTATGTTTTTACAGTTTTGCCGTTGTGTGAGCAGGAAAGCATTATCTTGCCCACTACTGAAATCAAATCCCGTGTATGATACAAGCTTACTGTCGGGGGGCATTGAGGGGTCTTTAATATTGAGTGTTTTGTACGACACTAGTGGAAGAATGTTTACTTGTGACCCGGTATCTATTTTAAGTTTATATGGGGTTTGGGAAGGGCCAATACGTAACTTGACAAATGCACGGTCTGGAGATGAGAGAGATGAATGCCTTACCGTATCTATGTAAAATTCCTTGTCATTATGTGTACTCCGTGCATTGTTAACACTCCCGTTATAATCAAATCCCTGGTTACTGTTCGATATATTATGCACAGTTTTGGATCTGCACATTTTTGCAAAATTTTAAGTTTGCCACATTGTCTGCAAGTCACACCTCTAGTTAGACACTGCGAGTTGTTCGACTGGTGATTCCTGTTTCCACAATTCTCACATGGTTTGTGTGTTGTGAACTGATTGGGCCTTGCACCATTGTGATGTTTGGTCGGATGTGTCTGCGTTGACTTCAGGAATTGTTGCCAGTGATATCCCCTGGGTTTGTTTCCACCGCGTGCCTGCACTCTGTTTTTACTTTTATCGACAGCGTCTACATCCTTGTTTGGCAAGCCGTTTGAAATAGACATCGATTTCAATTGCTGCTGACAATATTCAAAGTTTTGAACGATCTGGATAGCTTTGTCTAATGTCAACTTGTCTCCTTCATTAATCAGTTTCTCTCGGACTCTCTGACTGTTCGTCCCAAATACAATTCTATCCCTTATCATATCATCGGCATCATGAACGTTGCAGTCTCTGGCTTTCAGTCTTAACCGTGTGACGTAGGAATCAATTGATTCCGCTCCTTGCACTTCCATATTGAAACTATATCGCGCAAATATGGGGTTTAACTTTGGTTGCACGTGTGCCTTGAAACGGTCATAGAATATTTGGAGCTTCTTCGCGTCTTCATTTGAAATATCAGTCCACGTTTGGTAGACGTCTCTCCCTTTGTTCCCAACCCACGACAAATGGTATGACACCTTTTCAGCTTCTGTTTTTTCTTTAAGAGGTCCATTAAAAATCAACGTGATATGTAGCTTAAACTTTTCCCACTGTTCCGGCAAGTTCGTAGCCTCCCAGTCCATGACTGGTGGCGGAATACCGCTTAAATCCATGGTTGATTTTTTCAAATATTAACCAATGCACACACTTTTTACTCTATGCGCAACTCCAAGTTAATGCACTAATCCAACTTAATGCACCAATCCCGCATCTGACACCATGTTGTGTTTCTTGTCCTAAACTATCTCAAGTGAGATGTATATATTGAAAATAGACACAAGCGTGTTGCTTTCAGGACTTTGTTTCTAAGAGTGACTCATATAGGCAATCTACACAGCGGGTCCCTAACAGCGCATGCGTATATACATTGGAGAAAGATGTAAACATGATGTAGATTGTATAGTCCATTTCAATAATACAACAGTTTCCTTTTGTTGGAAGGCATTGCCTGGCCTTTTCCGATATTACCCATTCGCTGGCAACTGCGTCACACTTTCGTGTTCGTGAGACCGCAGAGAGCTTGCATACTCCATGTTAGTGAAAGTACTGATTCTCTATACATTTTTCCATGATGTACCGCAGCCATTAGTCTGGTTACCTGCTTCATACATTCTCAATGCTCGGTGCGCAACACAACTAACGAATCGGGAGATAGATTTTACTCGTTATCGGTTATAATATTGGCTTGCCAATTTAGGTCGGTCACCAGCGAAAGATTACACAAACAGTCTAGGAAAATATCCAGAAGTGTTATTTGTTTTAATTGTTGTAAAATGCGTACATTCTTCGTGCATTACTTCGATTACACCAGTAAATCTGTCTCAGTGAAGATTTTTTATACTCCTTGTACCTAACGAACAAAAACTCATTATCGGGACAGATTTATAACTGTATCTATAAACTGACTAACCGGAAGGAGCGAATATGATTTATTGTGCTATAATTATGTGCCTACATAATGCACTTTCAAGTATACAACAATTACCAGTTGCTATTGTTTTGTAAAGTTGGTCGGTTTTTATGGGTTTAACTCCATTTTTCAAGCACATGGTAGGCTAACATGCAGGCTAGTAAATTTGGCAGAGAAAGAACTCTAGAAAACCCCGGGAAGAAACACTGACCCAAGGGAATCTACTGGCAAGCATTCTCAGATAATCAATTTGGCCGAGACCGATTCTCAGATCCACGCGGAAAGAGGTGAGATGTCAGTGATCTGTAAAGGTGAGCGCCTAAGACTACAACATTTTAGAAAGTATTTCAAATTAAAAGAATGGAAAAATCTTATTCACTAGTATTTTCGCTCATTTATTAATTTGCTTGATCGTGTATTTCACAGAATCTCTGCCGTCCTTACCCCACCCACCACGCACCCCCGCCGGCCGCAGGAATCGAGAGTACCCACCTAATCAATATAAGCAGTTTAAGAACAAGAAAACATTTGCTTTGCATATTTCATTCAGTCCAAGTAATTTGAGGAATTCCATGTTCCTATCATCCTATTGCTGAATTCAAAATAAAAAACTTGTATCTTTAACTCATCACACCCTGCATATTAAATTCCATAAATTGTCAACTACGGCGGATAAAAATGACATCGATGGAGGGTAAAAAGAAACACATTATGACGGAGCCTCCGGAGGAAGTTCTAGTCATTATCAAAGTGGTTGTTATTTTTTTTCCCCTATATGAAAATTGCGATTTCCATCTGGTGTTGGTTATACAAGGTCATTGACATTTTAAGCTGTAGTATGTATACTGTCTTTGTCATCGTCATTTGAGACCGATCCGGTGGCCTAGTGGTTAGAGCATCCGCCTCGGATGTGGGAGGTCGCGTGTTCGAACCCGGCCAAGTCATATCAAAGACTTTAAAAATGGTACTAACAGCTGTCTCGCTTGGCGCTCAGCATTAAGAGGTCAGTGTTAGGACTGGTCGGCCTGGTGTCAGGATATTGTGACTGGGTGGAACATCATGCCACATGTCTGCGGCATGATGTCTCAGTGCTAGACATCACTTTAAACTGTCACACTGCAGACATCGTAGCGATATGACTGAAAAATTGTGAAAGCTACGTTAAAAATCTAAATCACATCGTCATTTGTAATAGTGAATACGAAGCCAGTCAATTGTAGGAACAACAATATCATGAAAGTTCCCATTTGTTCGAACCATTCCTCAAAAGATATTCGAATGATGGAATATTTGTCATGTTTCGCTCACTGTCAGATACATATAGATCCTAGTCATTATTTCCCTGTGACGAATCATTCAATAAGGCTTGATTCGTTGTATTCTTCCCGCACCTTTTATATACTTCATTTGTTATATTTAGTCACTCATAACGCGTTTTAGAAAACAGAGTCAAAACATTGTAAAGAAGGGAAAGACTACCTTAGCTTCTCACACTAAGGAAGGCAGACTAGTGGGCTACTTGCGCTTTCGTGAATTGCAGGACTTAATCACCACATTGACAGCAAAATAAAATGTATTTGCCTTCCCATCGCCAGCCTGGCCATATTTGAAGGGATAAGATGGGCACATACAAACATAATACATACATGTTGTTTTACACAGAGGCTATAGTTCGAGTATATCAAAGTAAGCAAAAACATTGATGAGCCCCCTTTTTGGTTTTAATTGTGTTGCTGTAACAGTGTGTGTTGGTTAATTAAACATATACCATTCTTACAAAACTATATTATTCTAAACCTGCATCGCATTTTAGCATTTTAATGAAGATAAGACGAGGAAATACATTATATAAAAATACAAATATGACCAGCTTTGAAAGAGTTTTTTTTTTTTTTTTTTTTTTTGTACCCTTATGACCGCTGGATATTCAAAAATGAAATGCAATTCAAATTTTCTTTGCCAACAAATTTTATTTTTGTCATTGGAAGTTTCAATGCTGATTTGACATGAGAATGGTCCGATTTACTTGTGACCTTGAACCTTTTAGTTCATTATTATCGACCTAGATCAGGATATTTCACCAGATGAAAAAAGGTAATTAAATCATTGAAAAGAAATAAATAATCAGGGATCAATAATATAAACTATTTATTATTACCAGTTTTCTTATGATGATATTTTCCGAAGTGGTCAATACCTAGATTCATGGAGTGAGGGCGTTATAGTACTTATTCGTAAGAAAGATATTATTGATGAAGTTACTGACTATATTAGTATAACACTTATTATTACGTTAGCAAAACCAAATTCCAGTACATTCAGTGAAAGATTATGTAAATAAATTGACAAGTATAATCAAATAGTTGAAAAGCTAACTTGATTTCCTGAAGTGGTTTACTGCAGATTGCATACAGGTTCTCATTTCAATAATTTCCAATGTGTTGTATATTTCACGTTCATCAATTATGACAAAACGTTCTATAAATTCGGACGCAATATGTTATGGCATAAATTAACCAGTAACAGGATCAGTTCAATTCTGGTAAAGCTTTATATGCTATTTACAATTCCGCAAAATCTTATGCAAGATGCACTAATAGCTTTTGAGATATTTTTTTAACTCACAATATGACCTGAAACAAGGAGAGCTGCTTTCACCAATCTTTTTTGCCTATTTTTTTATTTTATTTTATAAACGTTATTGTTACTTGCAGGCAGCGTAGGAGTAACAAGGAACGAACGGCTATGTAAACGTTTTAATATAAGTGCTGCCGAAAATGGATATCAGGTTTGCTTGTTAGTCCACTTTATATGGAACTGAGGAGAACAAATTTACCAAGATATTATTTGTTGAAGGCCGAAAATAGACAATTAACGCCATTATGTCTGCAAATTCAAAACTAAAATAAATAAAAAGGACTTTAGTTGCATTGTCCAAATTGCTATATTTGGCGCAACAGAAAAAGTACAAAACAATCGTAGTTATGAGTGCATTTCCTTCCAAGGCTGATATAATTAATTTCAGGTCAATTTAATAATATTTCTTCCAATAAATAAAATAAATATTATATTTAATACTCAGTATAATTATGTTATTTATCCTCTGTAGTAAGACATGCATGCATTTTCACGTTTGTAGCTATAAATCGCGTTTGCAATTCTATGCTAAATAAAGCCTGTACTCTATATATTTATGATACAACCCAAGTCGGTGTTGTTATCGTTGACTTATCTGAAATTCAGAGGGTGATACATATCAAGTGAAAACGTATACAGAATTAATTTAATGATAGTAAAATATATATACACTTACCTTTCAAAACTTGAGCACATTTTAGAACTTATATTAAAAAGTTATGAAACCCTGTAATTGTGTATAAGTACAGTATTATTAATGTGGATATTAACATATGTAATATAAGAATTGATAAATAAAAGGAATATAATGTCGTTTTTAAAGGTAGCGTGAACCAGTCTAACTCCGAGCATTACTTCTACGCTAATTAAACAACAATTTCACCAAAAATTCTGTTCAGAAATTAAAATCTGCCCCGCCCACGAGAATTATAGATTACTGCATTTGTATGGGAAAATATGAACGAGGTTTTCGGAGTATTACTGCACGACCTTAGGAGTGCATATTACTCCGAAAAAAAGAGTTCATATTTTCCAATACAAAAATGCAGTAACCATTTCATTATATACTCATTTTGTTTTTCTACCTAAGGCTTAATTATAAAAGAAATACACATAATTATCGTTTGCTCTACTTAAAATTGAACGTTAGGGTCATATTGTGAATGAATGCGCATTGCAGCAACTTTTCCAGTTGGTCTGATATGGAAGGATTTTTTTTATTGTCGATTCTACTCAGTTCTGCTTTTCTGCTTGTGATGGACTGGATTTATTATCTGTGTGAATTACTCACGAAGTACATGTGATTTGAACAGGGAGGGACCTAGTTTGAACCAGCTGCTTGTGTGTTTCCTTTCTATCGTTGATTGTTTGGAATTATAATGCGGGAAAAAAACTGAATTCTTTCAACTGAAATTATCAAAAAGACGATATGGAATTCATTTCATTGGAGCGCAGTAAGGAGAATGTGATTGTAGTTGGAAATGTAGTCGAAATTACAGTACAATTTTGCTGCGTGTAATCAAGTTGCAGAACCCATGACATAGCTCATGCAATTCGGATTTGCAGAACTGAGAATGTACATTTTGAGGAAATTCCAGATGCAAAAACGCAATTATATTCTTTTCCATTCTTATTACCAGCTAAAGAAGACATGTTTATGACTTGTCACTTGCATGCTCTTAGTAGGGACCCCAGCTATGTACTCTACTGTAGTATGGCTCGTATCGCTAGCCTAAATCCGAAACATTATATCAAACAAGTTAACGTGGACAATTGCAAAGCAGCTGGTGTGTGACAGTCCATTCAGCCAGCAGAAATAAGAATTCTTTGTCATCTTGGCTTATTGACACTGAGGCCCCTACTTTTCTGCCAAAACCTTCAGCTATATTTTTCTCCAATTTAGTACTTTGACTTTTAAAATGGTACGTCTCTGATAGATATGCAATAACCCTTGGCCTCAGTATGCTTTTCTATGATATTTTTATATACCCCGGAGAGCAAAGAAAAGTTACGAACATTTCTCCTAAATAACTGTTTAAATGATCAGAATGGTATTTCAATAATGTGTCTCTGGCGTTTGTTCTGGATATTGCGAATATCACGTTCATTCGTTTGCTTGTTTGAAAGTTTCATTTGTGACTCAGTAAACTCGTCCATGTTGCTAATTTTATTATCTCTACTTTCAAATAGACGAAACATCTGTTTTAGTTCATCCACAAACAAAATCTAACAAACTAAAACCTAAAGCGTCTACATCATGAGTGTACACGTTTATTTTACAAAGTAGTTCCTAATACACTATACTATTTTTAGATGCACGTGTCGTGCAATATGAAAATGTGCAATATGGAAAAATATTGCACTATTCTCACAATGTCAAGTTAACGGAGAAAAAAAAAAAAAATGAGCATATTATAAAAATTAAATACTTTTGTAAAATGCCCAGAATCCACTGAAAAAATTTCCTCAAAAGGTGGTCATCTTCATGTCTTATTTTCTCCTGTTTTATTTTTTTAAATGTTGACCTACAATTATGCTCATTATGAGGTAATTCCGCTAAAATGTTTGCATTGATTTCTTGGTTTTTAAAGTGTAATATCATTTTATGGGCAGTCCCTACATTCCAAAATTTATATCTGAGCATAGTGACGTCCCGATTAGACGATTTTAATTTCGAACATAGGTCGCTTTTATTAAAATTATCAATTAATCAATCAGGATTTCGATGATCGATTTAGACAAAATAAAACTGAAATTAGTTATGACTCAGGACTGATGACCGATTATACAATTTTATCCGATTCCAAATAGTACATGAAGACAGCAATTCTAGCCACTGGGATGAGAAAGAAAAAAAAAAAAAAAAAAAAAAACCAGAGGCATGGAACTTGACAAATACTATTTTCATTTAATGTATGATTGTAGAAGACATAAGCTCAAGTACAGTTAACTTTCATTGTCGTACATTACGGTCAGGGCCGGAGGCCACGTGCTGATCATATGAAGGAAATAGGATGTGAATGTACGCTAACGAGAGAAAACAATTACTTTTATCTAATTTTAGCTATAACTCATCAACAGATACAACAGTTCCGGATTATAATGATCGATTATTATTATCCTTACTACTACTACTACTACTACTACTACTACTACTACTACTACTACTACCAGTTTCTGACGCTATTTTCCGTTATTAAGCTGAACGAAATTAAACAAAACTCACTAAATCAGTCAAATTATTAGATTATATACGGTACTGTAGACGCAAAGGTTATTATCCACCGTAATAAATAAAGATATCGGGGCGGTATGTATATTTCCTTCATATTATAAATTGGGGAAGCGATACCGAGGACCAGATATTGGGGCATTAGGTGCTTGTTTTTTTTTTTTTTTTTTTTTTTTTT
>JAECUM010022299.1:0-28850 GCA_016617855.1 Megalonaias nervosa | reverse complement strand
TATAGTTTTATGACAAACATTTTGCACAAGGCATCGCAGTTGTCTTGTTTCGAATGTGGACGCGTATAGCATGAGCGTCTGACGTCACTCCGACAATATAGTGACGTCAGAGACCAGGTTTGACGCATAGAGAGTATCTTACACGAGTGCTCGCTTCACACTAAATTATGAAACTAGTCGAATAATGTATATCTTTTATCAGCCTTTGCGATCAAACGACTAAAATATTTGACAAATTTCGCAAATTCTATTTAAAATCGGCACACATTAACGTCATATTTACTGAATTTATCTGATCGCACCACTGAATAGTATAGTAAAATGACTCTGAAATACATTCGGACGCCTCGGTCATTACGCTGGTCTTTTGCGTTACGTTATGATGTCATTAGTTACATCATGAAAATTTTTAGTACACGTGCAGCACATTTGAAAATTATGATACCATTATATTGATGTAAATAACACAGAAATCATAAGACAACGTATAATATGTGCAACTGGTCCATAATATGTTAATTCAAGAACTGAAATCATGGGAGAATGTAACATAGCCACTTGCCGCGGTCAAACAGTGATCATCGCGACCAGTCATGTATTTGTTTTGTGTAGCGCTCGTACATTTCTCTTCGATGCGGTGTAAGTGAGGATGAACGAATGCTAATTGGTGAACGAATACTCACACTTGTTATACCAAGTATAGAGTCTATAGCATGGATCAAGCATAATGATATACCAAGTATAGACTCTATAGCATGGATCAAACATAATGATATACCAAGTATAGAGTCTATAACATGGATCAAGCATAATGATATACCAAGTACAGAGTCTATAGCATGGATCAAACATAATGATATACTAAGTATAGAGATTATAGCATGAATCAAACATAATGATATACTAAGTATAGAGATTATAGCATGGATCAAACATAATGATATACTAAGTAAAGAGTCTATAGCATGGATCAAGCAAAATTATATACCAAGTACAAAGACTAAAGAATGGAAAAAACATGATGATATACCAAGTAGAAAGTCTATAGCATGGATCAAGCTTAATGATATACCAAGTATATTGTCTATAGCATGGATCAAACATAATGATATACCAAGTATAGTCTTTAGCACGGATCAAACATAATGATATACCAAGTATAGTCTATAGCACGGATCAAACATAATGATATACCAAGTATATAGTCTATAGCATGGATCATACATAAAAGTATACCAAGTATAGAGTCTATAGCATGGATCAAACAATGATATACCAAGTGGAGAGTTTATAGCATCGATCAAACATAATGATATACCAAGTAGAGGGTCTATAGCATGGATCAAGCATAATTATATACCAAGTATAGAGACAATAGATTGGATCAAACATAATTATATACCAAGTATAGAGACAATAGATTGGATCAAACATAATTATATACCAAGTATAGAGAGTATAAGATGGATCAAACATAATGATATACCAAGTAGAGAGTCTATATCATGGATCAAACAAAATGATATACTAAATAGAGAGTCTATAACATGGATCAAACATAATGATATGCCAAGTAGAGAGTCTATATCATGGATCAAACATAATGATATACCAAGTAGAGAGTCTATATCATGGATCAAACAAAATGATATACTAAGTAGAGAGTCTATAACATGGATCAAACATAATGATATACCAAGTAGAGAGTCTATAGCATGAATCATACATAATTATGTACCAAGTGTATAGTCTATAGCATGGATCAAGCATAATGATATACCAAGTATAGAGAATATTACACGAATCAAGCATAGTGATACACCAAGTATATGGTCTATAGCATGGATCAAACATAATTATATACTAAGTATAGAGAACATACAATGGATCAGGCATAATTGTATACCAAGTATAGAGTCTATAACATGGATTATGCATAATTATATACCAAGTATAGAGTTTATAGCATGGATCAAACATAATTATACACCAAGTACAGAGTCTATATCATGGATCAAGCATAAATATATAACAAGTATAGTGTGTATGTGTGTGTGTGTGTGTGTGTGTGTGAGTAAGTCTTTGTTATGACTCGGCCGGGTATCGAACCTACGACCTCCCACATCCGAGGCGGACGCTCAAACCACTAGGTGACAAGTATAGAGAATATAGCATGGATCAAACATAACTATATAATAAGTATTGAATCTGTAGGATGGATCAAGCATAATTATATACCAAGTAGAGAGTCAATAGAATGGATTATGCATAATGATATACCAATCATAGTGAATATAGAATGGATCAAACATAATTATATACCAAGTATAGAGTCAATAGCATGGATCATGCATAATGATATACCAATCATAGTGAATATAGAATGGGTCAAACATAATTATATACCAAGTATAGAGTCTATAGCATGGATCAAGCATATGATATACCAAGTATAGAGGACATAGCTTCAATCAAACATAATGATATACCAAGTATAGACTCTATAGCATGGATCAAGCATAGTGATATACCAAGTATATAGTCTATATCATGGATCAAACATAATGATATACCAAGTATAGCGTCAATGGCATGGATCAAACATAATTATATACCAAGTAGAGAGCCTATAGCATGGACCAAGCATAATTATATACGAAGTAGAGAGTCTATAGCTTGGATCAAGCATGGTGATATACCAAGTATATAGTCTATATCATGATTCAAATATAATTATATACCAAGTATAGAGTGTATAGCTTGGATCAAACATAATGATATACCAAGTATATTGTCTATAGCATGGATCAAGGATAATGATATAATAGTACAGAGAATATAACATGGATCAAGCATAATTATATGCTAAGTATGGAGTCTATAGGATGGATCAAACATAATGATATACCAAGTAGAGAGTCTATAGCATGGATCAAACATAATTATATACCAAGTATATTGTCTATAGCATGGATCGAGTACAATGACTTACCAAGTAGAGAGTCTGTAGCATGGATCAAACATAATAATATATCAAGTATAGAGTCTATATCTTGGATCAAGCATGGTGACATACCAAGTATATAGTGCATATCATGATTCAAACATAATTATATACCAAGTATAGAGTCTATAGCTTGGATCAAGCATAATGATATACCAAGTATAGAGTCTATAGCATTTACCAACATAATGATATACCAAGTCGAGAGTCTATAGCATGGATCAAACATAATGATATACCAAGTATAGAGTCTATAGCATGGATCAAACATAATGATATACCAAGTAGAGAGTCTAAAGTATGGATCAAGCATAATTATATACCAAATATAGAGACTATAGCATGGATCAAGCATAATTATATACCAAGTAGAGAGTCTATAACATGGATAAAGCATAATGATATACCAAGTGTAGAAACTATGGGATGGATCAACTTAATTATATGCCAAGTATATAGTCTATAGCATAGATCAAGCATAATGATACACCAAGTATAGAGAATATAACATGGATCAAGCACACTTGCATACCAAGCACAGAGTCTATAGCATGGATGACACATAATGATATACCAAGTAGAGAGTGTATAGAATGGATCAAGCATAATTATATGCTAAGTATAGAGTCTATAGCATGGATCAAACATAATGATATACCAAGTTAAGAGTCTATGGCATGGACCAAACATAATGATATACCAAGCATTTAGTCTATAGCATGGATCAAGCGTAATGATATACCAAGTATAGAGTCTTTAGCATGGATCAAACATAATGATATACCAAGTATAGAGTCTATAGCAAGAATCAAACATAATTATATAACAAGTATAGAGTGTGTGTGTGTCTGTGTGTGTGTGTGTGTAAGTCTTTGGTATGACTCGGCCGGGGATCGAACCCACGACCTCCCGCATCCGACGCGGACGCTCTAACAACTAGGTAACCGGAGCGGTGACAAGTATAGAAAATATACCATGGATCAAACATAATTATATACTAAGTATAGAGTTTATAGCATGGATCAAGCATAATTATATACCAAGTAGAGAGAATATAGCATGGATCAAACATAATTATATAGGAAGTAGAGAGTCTACAGCATGGATCAAGCATACGATTATACGAATTATAGAGTCTATAGCATGGATCAAACATAATTATATATCAGGTATAGAGTCTATAGCATGGATCAAACATAATTATATACCAAGGATATAGTCTATAGCATGGATCAAGCATAATGATATAACAAGTATAGAGAATGTAACATGGATCAAACATAATTATATATCAGGTATAGAGTCTATAGCATGGATCAAGCATAATGATATAATAGTATAGAGAATATAACATGGATCAAACATAATTATATATCAGGTATAGAGTCTATAGCATGGATCAAGCATAATGATATAACAAGTATAGAGAATGTAACATGGATCAAACATAATTATATATCAGGTATAGAGTCTATAGCATGGATCAAGCATAATGATATAACAAGTATAGAGAATGTAACATGGATCAAACATAATTATATATCAGGTATAGAGTCTATAGCATGGATCAAGCATAATGATATAATAGTATAGAGAATATAACATGGATCAAACATAATTATATAGGAAGTAGAGAGTCTACAGCATGGATCAAGCATACGATTATACGAATTATAGAGTCTATAGCATGGATCAAACATAATTATATATCAGGTATAGAGTCTATAGCTTGAATCAAGCATAATGATATACAACGTATAGTCTATAGCATGGATCAAACATAATTATATACCAAGGATATAGTCTATAGCATGGATCAAGCATAATGATATAACAAGTATAGAGAATGTAACATGGATCAAGCATAATTATATACCAAGTATATAGTCTATAGCATGGATCAAACATAATGATATAACAAGTAGAGAGTCTATAGCATGGATCAAACATAATGATATACCAAGTATATAGCCTATAGCATGGGTCAAGCATAATGATATAATAGTATAGAGAATATAACATGGATCAAGCATAATTATATACCAAGTACAGAGTCTATAGCATGGATCAAACATAATTATATACCAAGTAGAGAGTCTATAGCATGGAACAAACATAATTATATACCAAGTATAGAGTCTATAGCTTGAATCAAGCATAATGATATACCAAGCATAGAGTCCATAGCATGAATCAAACATAATTATATACCAAGTGTATAGTCTATAGCATGGATCAATCATAATGATATACCAATCATAGAGTCTATAGGATGGATCAAGCATCATTATATACCAAGTATAGAGTCTATAGCATGGATAAAACATAATTATTGACCAAGTAGAGAGTCTATAGGATGGATCAAGCATAGTGATATACCAAGCATAGAGTCTATAGCATGGATCAAACATAATGATATTCCAAATATAGAGTCTATAGCATGGATCAAGCATTATTATATACCATGTATAGAGACTATAACATGGATGAAACATAGTTATAGACCAAGTAGAGAGTATAGCATGGATCAAGCATTATGATATACCAAGTAGAGAGTCTATAGCATGGATGAAACAATTATTGACCAAGTAGAGAGTCTATAGGATGGATCAAACATAATTATATACCAAGCAGAGAGTCTATATCATGGATCAAACATAATTATATAGCAAGTATAATTATATAGCAAGTATATAGTCTTTAGCATGGGTCAAGCATAATGATATACCAAGTATAGAGAATATAACATGAATCAAGGATAGGGATATACCAAGTATAGAGAATATAACGTGAATCAAGCATAATGATATACCAAGTATATAGTCTGTAGCATGGATCAAACATAATTATATACAAAGTATAGTGTCTATAGCATGGATCAAGCATAACTATATACCAGTTTAAGAGTCCATAAGTTGGGGTAAACAAATGCTTACCAAGTACAGAGTCCGTAACATGGGTCAAACATAATTTTTATACCAATTTAGAGTCCATCGCATAGGACAACATCATCGTATAACAAGAATGGAGTCCATAATATGGGTCAACCATTATTTTATATCAAGCATAAAATCCGTGAGTCAAACATTATTTTGTACCGCGTATAGAGTCCATTACATGGATTTAGCATAATTTTAAACCAAGTATAGAGTCCATAATACAGGTCAACATCATTTTGCAACAAGCATGGAGTCCATAACACGGGTCAACATCACTTTATATGGTGTACAGAGCCCATACCATGTGTCAATATCATTAATATCATGTATAGTCATCATCCCATGGGTCAAGATTGTATAGTATGGGTCAAGATAATTTCATACTTAGCACAAAGTCTATAGCACGGGTCAACATCATTTTATACAAAGTACAGAGTCGATAGCATGGGTCAATACCATAGCATGGGTTAGCATCACTTTGTACAGAGTATAGAGCCCAAAACATGGAGTGAAACATCATTTAATACGATATACACGTTAAATATTAAGGGTCAAACATCATTTGTACCAAGTACAGAGTCTGTAACATTGATCAGCATCATTTCGTAGAGAGCAACTGAGTCCGTGACATGTATACCAAGTATATAACCCAAGATATGGGTCAACATCCTTTTATACCAAGGATAGAGTTCATTCCTGGGTAAAACATCATTATATAACAGGTGAAGATTCCATAGCATAGGTCCAACATCATTGTATACCAAGTATGGAATCCATAGCATGGATCCAACATCATTCTATCCCAAGTATGGAGTTCATAGCATGGGTCAGTATCACTGTATACCGCGTATAGTGTCCAAAATTTGGGTCAAACAGCACTTTATACCAAGTACGGTGTCTATTACATGGCTCAAACATCATTTTATGCTAAATGAAGAGTCCTAACATGGAGCAAACATAGCTTTATACAAAGTATTGAGTCCCTTATATGAGACAAACGTCATTTTATGCCAAGTATTGAGTCCATTACATGGGTCAAACATCATTTTATATCAAGTATTGCTCCCATCACATGGGTCAAACGTCATTTTATACCAAATATTGAGTCCGTCGCATGGGTCAAACGTCATTTTATACCAAATATTGAGTCCGTCACATGGGTCAAACATCATTTTATACCAAATATTGAGTACGTCACATGGGTCAAACATCATTTTATACCAAATATAGAGTCCGTCACATGGGTCAAACATCATTTTATATCAAGTATTGCTCCCATCACATGGGTCAAACATCATTTTATACCAAATTCTGAGTCCGTCACATGGGTCACACGTCATATTATACCAAATATTGAGTCCGTCACATGGGTCAAACGTCATATTATACCAAATATTGAGTCCGTCACATGGGTCAAACGTCATTTTATACCAAATATTGAGTCCGTAACATGGGTCAAACATCATTTTATACCAAATATTGAGTCTGTCACATGAGTCAAACATCATTTTATACCAAATATTGAGTCCGTCACATGGGTCAAGCGTCATTTTATACCAAGTATTGAGTCCGTCACATGGGTCAAACATCATTTTATATTAAGTATTGCTCCCATCACATGGGTCAAACATCATTTTATACCAAATATTGAGTCCGTCACATGGGTCAAACGTCATTTTATACCAAATATTGAGTCCGTCACATGGGTCAAACGTCATTTTATACCAAATATTGAGTCCGTCACATGGGTCAAACATCATTTTATACCAAATAGATAGTCCATTATATGATTCACACATCATTTATACCAAGCGTAGTCAGTAACATGGGTCAACATTACTGTATGCCAAATATGGAGTCCATAGCATTGGTCAAACAATATTTTATGCCAAGTAATGAATCCATGGGTCAAGCGACATGTCATGGCAAGTATAGTGTCCATTACATATATCATACGTCAATTTATACTCAGTACAGAGTTCATTATATGGATCAAGCGTCATTTCATGCTAAGTATTGAAGTCCATTTATTACACTGATTGGAAGTGTTTTTGCCAACAAAATATGTTAATAACAGTCAATAGATGGTACTGCGGTTTTCAGTTTATTTCCATAGTTACCATTTCCGTTTATAGCAGTTTATCCTGAAATCGCTATTACAAAAGTTTGTGATAATAAACTATTGTAACAAATCACGGGTATGTGTTTTTTCTCTGTTTATAGGTTTGGCTTATTTACCTAATTACGAAAAGCCCTGTTGTAAAGATATTTCTCAAACCTAGATATTAGCCATTTATTAGAAGCAAACGTTACAATGTACAGTATTTACCAGATTTTATGGTAGCGTTACTTTCGTCCAAAGGACGCTCCTAATTTCTTAACATAAGGAATGTAAGGAATATTTTCTCATATAAGTGTTTGGTTATTTTCTCATATAAGTGTTTGGTAATTTGAGATTGGAATAATTCTGTGTCTTAGGTATTTGGGTAATATTGCGAAGTACTTGGTGTGCGAAGTATTTGGTATGAAATACAGATATAGAGAAGCGTTCTGATAAATCATACAATTGCGAAGTAAGAAAACCCATGCCAGTTTGAAATTAGAGTCTTGTGAATATTTGGTCTTTAGTTGATTACCATCTTCGTTACCCAAGGTTCCGATATGTTAACATATCTACACCTTGGCAGATCTATCCGATATGTCGGTACTTCGGGTCAGTGAATTTCATTACAATCAAACTCGCTATTACTTTTTCCGTTGTTATTATTAACAGTATGGCGACTTGTCGGTTTTCGTGGCGCTTTACAGTTTCGTATTTTGCATAGGGTTGTATTTTAAAGAAAACGATGTTCCCAAGTTTTTTCACAGTGGTTATACTGGCTATTTAAAAAGACCTTGTGTATATTAGGTATTGTTAAAATAACTTTTCTCCTTGGTTTGGTGTATTATTGATGGGTGTAATTTAGATTATAAAATATACAGCTTGGCCTTACTTCAGATGTGCAGCTATCAAAACACAGCTAGTTCCAGCTAGTTCCAGCTTGGGCATTTTCACGTCTTGGACCTCAGAGGGAATTTGTAAGAGATCCGATAACCTTTTGACATATTATATTATTGGATTGGGTTGTATTGTTTAGCTCCTTTTGTAATCTGTCCCGTGGCGATTATGTGGGATTGGTTGCATTGTTTAGCTCATTTTGTAATCTGTCCCGCGTGTCTGCGGCACAGACAGTTTTATTTGCGAAAAAGCATAGTATGTTAATAAATATAATTCTGTTTAATCCATCATTGATTTTAGATACAATAAGGTAAAAGCATGAGAAAATATTTATATCGGTTAATTTGTATACCTTTAAGATCATATGGAATCATGACCTTGAACAAATTCTTCAATGTCATTAAGGTCACGGGTGAATTTTATAATGAATTGGATTCATGGATGTTTTCATTCATGTTGTCATGGATACGTTTTTTGTTTAGACTCCATAGACCAAATTGAATAAACAAGATTTAAAGATTCCTTTTCATTATACATACATGGGCCCCAACTGGCCGAGTGGACTAAAGCGCTCACCGTTCCGGATCACTGCCATCTCACCTCTGTCTGCGTGCGTTCGAGTCTCAGACTCGGCTCACTTGGGTACGTAAGAAAGTTTGAGAGTAGCTTCTCGTGGGTTGGTGGTTCTTCCCAGGGTTTTCCACGGTTCTTCCTGCACCAGTTATACTGGCCGCCATGTATGGCCTATCTTGTGCTGAAAAAAATGGCGTTAATGCCTACAACAACAACATCATTATACATACAAAGATATACCTTTAAAGTTGTGTATACAATTAACAAATGTTAATTATAGGTAATGTGTTAGTTTTAAATTATCTTTCGTTTTATTTTTATTTCAGTACGTTATTGTAATGATAACTTTATTCACCGGATTTGATTTTTTTTTCTCGGAAGGTTTAGTTTTCTGTTTCGACCTGATAACAAAGCAGTTCAATTGCTACATTTTATTTTTAGTTAACCTAGTTCTTGACCTTGGTTCCGATTTTGTAAACATTGAGTGAAAATAATTGGTCATTACCAAGGTCAATTTCAGCTCACGTGTTAGTCTGCTGTAAACAGTTTTATTTTTACATTTATTTCCAGTGTGGGAATCTGATTCTTAGATAGGACTATTCTAGCCTACGTGCAAATTGACATTTTTCTTTCACTGCGCTGTTCAAGTTAAGTGACCACGTGAGCCATCATATGATCTAAATCCGCGGGTTAAAACAGACATTTTCTAATGGATTTGATCAGTCGTAAAATATACCTTCAGGCTGAAAGGTATTCCTGTTCTTGCCATTTGAATTGAGTTTTCGTATTTAAAATAATTTATTCACCCTGGAAAATACTCTTCTTCAACGAAATTCTTGAACAAAGACATTCACTAAATTATTCGGAATTCAAACGCCGGAATTATATTCTTGGTGACTCAACAAGGAACAGTTGACACATCAACACAAACTGGTTATAGAGGACGTCATCGCCTTCCATATTAGAACTTCATCGAGATTCGAACTTGGATTCAATTAGAACTGTTTAGTGATAGGACTTATATTTTGGAATTCTAGGATTAATTTTTGGATTAGATTCACAAACTGTAAGTCCTGTTTCATGGTTTTACCTTGTTTTTTAGGGAAATAAATTATTTTGTTAAATGTACAAAGCTTGCTGACTTCACTCATTTCTTTTGTTACTTTTGTACGAGCCTACACGCAACAAAGGAAAACTGGGGTGCTCGTCCTTGGAATATATGAATCTGGCTAAAATATTTCAAAAATATTGTTTTCTAAATTTAAATTCCCCTAGTTTTCAGAATATTTTAAATCCCAAGTACTATTTCATGTTTTGTTTGAAATTTTACGGGATCAACAGGGGTTTTTTCACAATGTCATCAAAGTGGAGACTTTTCTTTCTTGTCCTACTCAGGAGCAGTTGGATAGTTTGAAAAAAAAGATGAGTTGCTTGAACTTGCCAGAAAATATAATCTTTCTGAGGCAAAATCTTCCATAACGAAGCAAGAAATAAAAAACATTTTGATCCAGGATTTCGTAGACAAGAATGTTTTCGATGAAAGTGTTTTGGGTTCGATCAGTATGTCTGTGTCAGACTCTGGCATAAAAGTAAAGGAACTGAAATTAAAATACAAGAATGAATTAGAGTTAAGGAAGATTAAACTTCAGAAAGAAGAAAAACAACTGCTATTGGAAAAAGAGGAGAGAGAGAAACAAATGCAGCTGCAATTGGAGAAACAAAAAGAACAAATGCATTTACAGAAAGAAGAGAAACAATTGCAGTTGCAATTTGAAAAAGGGAAGAGAGAGACAGGAAAAAGAGAAAGATAAACAAATGCAATTAGAAGAAAGAGAGAAAGAAAAACAAATGCAATCGGAGTTACAGAAAGAACAAATGCACTTACAGATGCAAAAAAGAGAAGGATGAAAGGGAATTTCAAATTAGAATGAAAGAAATGGAGCTGGCAAGAGAAAAGCAAGTTCCCACTTCACATACAAATTTAAGTTTTGATATTACAAGGAATTTTAGGCTAGTACCCCCTTTTAGTGAAATAGAAGTAGACATATATTTTCCTTATTTTGAAAATGTTGCTGAAAATTTGAAATGGACAAGGGAGCATTGGACTCGATTATTGCAGTGTGTACTTTATGGCAAAGCCTGAAATATCTTTGCATCCCTGTCAGTACAGCGAAGTCCGGACTATGATTTAGTTAAGGAATGCATCTTAAAGGGTTATGAGTTAATCCTGAGGCTTATCGGCAAAAATTCAGGAACTATAAAAAAGAGGCTGGACAAACTTATGTCGAATTTGCAAGAGAAAAAGAGCAGTTATTTGAGAGATGGTGCTTAGCCGAGAAAGTTGAACATCATTATGAAAGTCTCAAACAACTTGTATTACTTGAAGAGTTCAAGAACTGTGTCCATAGTGACATTAAGACTTATCTTGAAGAGCATCAGATCGAAACCTTGGAAAATGCTGCTCGTGCTGCTGATAAGTATTTCGTAACTCCTAAAGTTTCTGTTGTAGGCAAGTCTTTCACTCAGCAGTCTTCTGGTAAAAAGGTATTTCAGACTAATACGACTCCTTCTAAAACTCAATCTGGCACAACTTTTAAAAATCAAGCTTCAGATAAGTTTGATTAAAAATCCTCGTCTCTTCCTACGTGTACCTATTGTAAGAAAAAAGGACACATTATTTCTGATTGCTTCAAATTGAAATATAAGCATCAGAATTAAGATAGACCTATCCCAAATGCTCTTATTTCTAAGAGGTCAAGGTCACGATCATGTATTGAAAGCAATACATTTGTTGGGTCTAATAAATTCCAGTCTGGTTTTGTTATGAAGAATTATAAACCATTCATCTCGAGGGGTTCTATGTCACTCCTGGGTGATTTGGCCAATCGTATCCCTATTAAAATTTTAAGGGATACAGGAGCTTCTCAGAGTCTTTTATTATCAGGTACTTTGCCTATTTCTGAGAAGTCTTCTTCTAATGAGAGTGTTCTCATTCAGGGAGTAGAGTGCGGCTTTGTTAACGTTCCTCTCCATTGTGTAAAGTTGTCGTCAGATTTAGTTTCAGGACATGTGACAGTCGGTATAGTGCCTTATTTACCCGTCGAGGGCATTCATTTGTAAATCGGCAACGACCTATCTGGAGACAAGGTTGTGGTTAGTCCACTTGTAACTGACAAGCCTTCTTTGGATCAGAAAGTTGATCCCATTGGAAAAAGAATTCCCTTATTTATACCCAGCTTGTACAGTTACTACAGCTATGGCAAAGAAAGCTCTTGAGAATGATTTTGATAAGGAGAGTATTCCTTTAGCTGACACATGTATTGGTCAGGTTTTTGATGAGGTCACTTTCACTCCTTGTTTGGATCAATCAAAAGGTATTGATCACAGTGATCCTCTTTTAACTACTCATTCTCTTTTATCTAATCAGGGCGTTAAACGACATTCACTTGTCGTCGAACAGGAAAAAGATCCCGATATCTCCTGTTTGTTTCAGAGGGCCATTAGTGAAACTGAAGTCACTGAAGTGCCTGTCTGTTATTTCATTAGAAATGGAATTCTTATGAGAAAATGGAGGCCTCCCGAGGTACCTCCTGATGACGCGTGGTCAGTGAACTATCAAATTGTAGTTCCAAACTCTTACAGACAGGAAATACTTAGTCTGGCCCATGAAATTCCTCTGGCTGGTCTTTTAGGGATTAATAAGACTTATCACAAGATCTTTACTCACATTTCTTGGCCAAAAATCAAAAGTGATGTTTGTAAATACTGCAAATCTTGTCATACTTGTCAAATGGTAGGAAAACCCAATCAGAAGATACCTAAGGCTCATCTGCAACCTATTCCTGCATTTGACAAACCATTTAGCAGAATTATGGTAGATTGTGTTGGTCCCTTACCTAAGACCAAGTCAGGTAACCAATATTTGTTGACCATTATGTGCGCGTCAACAAGATTCCCAGAGGCAATTCCTTTGAGGAATATTAAAACCAAAACTATAGTAAAAGCTTTGATAAAGTTTTTTACTCAATTTGGCCTTCCCAAATCTGTCCAATCGGATCAAGGGTCAAATTTTATGTCTGGAACTTTCCAGCAAGTTATGTATGAATTAGGCATTCAACAATTGAAATCTTCTGCCTATGACCATGAAAGCCAAGGGGCTTTAGAAAGATTTCATCAGACTTTGAAAAATATGATTCGATCATATTGCTTTGATACGGGTAAAGATTGGGATGATGGCGTTCATTTACTTTTGTTTGCTCTTAGGGAGTCAGTTCAAGAATCTTTAGGATTCAGTCCCTTTAAACTAGTTTTCGGACACACTGTGCGTGGACCGTTGAAGTTGTTGAAAGAGGAACTTCTTTCTAATGAAGATACTGAACTTAATCTTCTTGATTATGTATCTAACTTTAAGTATGAGTTGTCAAAGGCTTGTGAGGTCGCAAGAGCGAATCTGCACTCTACTCAGTCAAAAATGAAATTAAGGTATGATAAAAACTCAAAGGAAAGGAGTTTTCAGCCTGGTGATAAAGTTCTAGCTCTCTTGCCCATTCCACAAAATCCTCTTCAGGCCAAGTATCATGATCCGTACACGGTTGAAAAGAAAGTAAATGATTTAAATTACATCGTAAATACTCCTGAGAGGCGGAAACAAAAACAACTTTGCCACATTAAAATGTTAAAGGAGCATATTGAAAGAGATAGCCAAGTAAATCATGCATTTAATTTAGTTGTACCTGTCCCACTCAATGAGGATTTAAGTGAAGAAATTCGATCGGATTCTACTGACTTTGGAGTGACAAATCTTCTGAATTCGGAAATTATGAAAAAACTGGACCAGAAACTTTTACATTTGCAACAACAGGACAGGAATGAACTTAAACAGCTATTATTTGAATATGAGCACTTGTTTCCAGATATTCCTACGAGGACAAACAAAATTTTCCATGACGTTGAAATGGTGAATTCTAAACTTGTGAAACTACACCCTTACAGGATGAACCCTCTCAAAAAGGAATACTTGAAAAAGGAAATTCAGTATTTACTGGAGAATGATTTCATAGAGCCCAGTAAAAAGTGACTGGAGTTCACCATGTATACTTGTTCCGAAACCAGATAAAACTTTCCGTATGTGCACTGATTATAGGAAGGTGAACAGTGTGACAAAAACAGATTCTTTCCATTACCAAGAATCGATGACTGTATTGATAAAATTGGAAATGCCAAGTATGTCACCAAATTTGACCTAAAAGAATTTTGGCAAATTCCAATAACGGAAAGGGCAAAGGAAATTTCGGCATTTGTGACTCTATATGGACTCTATCAATATAAAGTAATGCCGTTCGGGATGAAGGGTTCCCCAAGTACCTTTCAACGTTTGATGAATATGATTACTTCTGGTCTAGATAATTGTGATGCTTACATCGATGATGTCATCATCTACAACGACACCTGGAAAGAACATGTAGCAACAATTCGGAAATTCTTTGACAGACTCACTGATGCAAGTTTGACAATCAATTTATCTAAAAGTGAGTTCTGCCGTGCTTGTGTGACATTTCTAGGACATATTGTGGGACATGGACAAGTTAAACCTATAGATGCTAAGGTCAAGGCTATCTCTGAATTCCCTGTGCTTGTCAGTAAGAAGCAACTGATGAGAATTTTAGGTATGGCTGGATACTATCGGAAATTTTGTTCCAATTTTTCTAATATTGCTGAAGCCCTGATAAATTTCTTGAGCAAGAAAAACAAGTTTCTTTGAACTGAAAAATGTCAGGAGACTTTTGATAGATTAAAAGCCATACTAAAAGTGCGCGGGTTCTTACAGCTCCAAATTTCAGTCAATCTGTTAAACTATCTGTTGATGCGAGTGATGTTGTGGTGGAGCAGTATTGATTCAAGAAGATAGAAATGGTGTTAATCATCCAGTGTGCTATTTCTCTAAGAAATTAAATAAGCACCAAAGAAATTGCTCAACAATCGAGAAGGAATGTTTGGCTGTAATATTGGCATTGCAACATTTTGAAGTTTACATTAGTTCAGCTCCTTTTCCGGTTGTTGTGTTTAGCGACCACAACCCCCTTACTTTCATCGACAAGATAAAAACAAAAATCAAAGATTATTAAGGTGGAGTTTGCTTTTACAAGAATATATCTTGACATCAGTCACATCAAGGGAAAAGAGAATTTAATTGCAGATGCACTTTCCCGTGTATAGAAATATTATTTCATGTACACTTTGTATAATTCATTAGAATTCTTCTTATGTAATTTTGTTTTACCTTATGTATAATTAACACATTTTAAAAAGAAAGCTTTATTATATAAATCTTTCTTTTTCTTTATGGGGGAAGTGTTACGTATATGTAATTTAATTGCTTGTGTGTTAGTTTTAAATTATCTTTCATTTTATTTTTATTTCAGTACGTTATTGTAATGAAAACTTTATTCACCGGATTTGATTTTTTTTGGAAGGTTCTTTTTTTTTTTTGACCTGATAACAAGGCAGTTCAATTGCTACATTTTATTTTTAGTTAACCTAGTTCTTGACCTTGGTTCCGACTTTGTAAACATTGAGTGAAAATAATTGGTCATTACCAAGGTCATGTTCAGCCCACGTGTTATTCTGTTGTAAACAGTTTTATTTTTAAATTTATTTCTAGTGTGGGAATCTGGTTTTTAGATAGGACTGTTCTAGCCTACGTGCAAATTGGCATTTTTTTTTACTGCGCTGTTCAAGTTAAGCGACCACGTGAGCCAGCATGTGATCTAAAATCGCGGGTTAAATCAGACATTTTATAATGGATTTGATCAGTCGTAAAATACACATTCAGGCCGAAAGGTATTCCTGTTGTTGCCATTTGAATTGAGTTTTCGTATTTAAAATAATTTATTCACCCTGGAAAATACTCTTCTTCAGCGAAATTCTTGGACAAAGACATTCACTAAATTATTCGGAATTCAAACGCCGGAATTATATTCTTGGTGACTCAACAAGGAACAGTTGACACATCAACACAAACTGGTTATAGAGGACGTCATCGCCTTCCATATTAGAACTTCATCGAGATTCGAACTTGGATTCAATTAGAACTGTTTAGTGATAGGACTTATATTTTGGAATTCTAGGATTAATTTTTGGATTAGATTCACAAACCGTAAGTCCTATTTCATGGTTTTACCTTGTTTTCTTTGGGAAATAAATTATTTTATTAAATTTACAAAGCTTGTTGGCTTCACTCATTTCTTTTGTTACTTTTGTACGAGCCTACAAGTAACACAAGTCCGATCTATACTAATCACACTAACGATGTGACCGATAAAGAGACCACTGTGGCCTCTTGTTTGATTTTGACGAAGCATGAATCTTCATTAAACCACTTAGATAGTTCCTGTTCAAACTTGCATTTACTGGTCTATGAGGTTTATACTTGTACGAATTAGCTAAACCCACAAATATATTATTTGCGTTATTGATGAATCCCCGAGGTTCCATCAAAATCCTTTGTATACACGAACATTCTCCTAAAAGGTTTTTCATGTACTCCAAATTTCCTACACGCTATGTCGTCCTTAATATACGTACAGTGTTTATCCTAGCAATGCGGTGTAATTTATAATATGGTATTGAAGGGAGTCCTGGATTATCAGAAATTGTAAAGGAACATATAAAACAACTTTGTTCTCCATTGCTAACCTCCCCAAGGTTTGTTCATAGGTGAGTGAAGCAGGAACAGTTGGGCGCCAAGGTGTAGAGCATTGTCTGGTGATGTCTACTGAGTGAAACTCCAATTAAAAAATAGGTCACGGTGATATATATTTATCATCTCAGCAACATCAATTATGTTTTGTGTTCAGTGCATTTTCTCTGGCGTGGTGGGCTACGATAAGGTTTGCACAAACATAATTAGTAGTGGTAGTTGTAGGGTTTAACGATTCATCATCACAACAATGGCTCTGGTGCCGAATCAAAGCAAACGTTCAATGAATGAATGAATGAATGAATGAATGAATGAATGAATGAATGAATGAATGAATGAATGAATTAAATAAAATAAAATAATATAAAAAGTATCATAAGCTTTCTGAAAGAAAAAAAAATTTATCCAGTATTAACCAATACAAATTAAAATATAAAAATGTACAAAGTATGTAATAGGTATATAAAATAAAATAGGTAACTAAAATAAAGGATAAAGTCGGAGCATGCAAGCTTGCAATCTACAATGAACAAAGAACGGTAAGCTAGGAACGCGGATGCGTTTTATTAGATCATAATTAGATCATAATTAGATCACATAAAGCACCTTATATTTGCATGGAACATTTTTTAAGACCTCTCCTTTCCGTCACAACGTTTAGACTCTAACAATGGAAAATGCTGTAATAACACTAAGATTTAAATTCGTTAATCAAGTAGGTCTGCTGAATTTTCTGTCATTTAGTGCAAGCTCTCTCTCTCTCTCTCTCTCTCTCTCTCTCTCTCTCTCTCTCTGTAGATATATATATATATATATATATATATATACATATATATATATATATAGCATATATATATATATATATATATATATATATATATATATAAGCGGCCTTTATTTACAGTTAGCTGATAAATAGAACTAAGTCTGCGATTATGAAACATTCTGCTTTCCAGACAATCTCGTTTCAATTTGAATATGTGTGAGAAATAGCAAAATTATATCAGTAATTATCTTTAATAGCGTCCTCCAAACACTTCTGTATTCAAAGTTTGCTATTGAAACGATATATGTATTTATTATATGCTCATTTTCGTCTCCGTTAACTTTACATTGTCAGAATCGTGCAATATTTGACGATATTGAACACCTCGATATTGCACACACGTTCACAACACGTGTGCCCAATAGTAATATAGTGTAATATGAACTAATTTGTAAACAAATCATGTACACTCATGTAGTAGTCGCTTTAGGATTTGGTTGATTAAATTTGTTTCTGAATGAAATAAAGCTGTTGTTTCGTGGAGTGCCACATACCAGCTGCTTTGCAATATTCCTATTTAACTTTTCGACACAGTGTTCCGGATTTACATTGGAAGAGTTCATATTTTTCCCACATTGTAATTCCAAACATTCAATAACAGAACAAAAACACACATGTAGATGAGTCAAGACGCCTGCCTCGCTGCTCAACTCAGATGTACTTCATGTAGAATTGACACAGATAAACCCAGTTCATAATCACGAAATTTAGCAGAATCGACAAAATTAACAAAATCCATTCATTCCAGACGAAATGAAAACTTTGTTGTAAAGTGCATTCGTTCACAATATGACTCCAAATTTCAATTTTAATTATGTCAAAACGACAATTTCTTTCGAAAGTGATGTCGAGCGCTCGACTAAGTTCAAATTTTGCTAGGAGGAGTTATGTGCACATTAATATTTTTTTGTGTACTGATAAATCTGGGCTAGTGCATTTATTTTGGAATACAGGATAAATTCAATTACTTTGTTTCTTGTAGTGTATTTTTGTTTATATACTTAAGCGTATGGTAGAACAAGAATATAAGTATATAATAAAACGTTTCATGCATTTATATGGGAAAATATGAACTCGTCTTTTCGGATGGATATACTGCACTCCCAAGGTCGAGCAGTATCCATCAGAAAAAAACTCATTCATATTTTCCCATGCAAATGCAGTAACCTATAAGTAGACTACGTCATGCATCTACTTGAAGATTTAGACTGTAATTTGACGTCATGTTGTCAAGTTACGACGTCGTCTATCAAACAATACCATGGATGGCGTTGTGGAGAAAAAACGAGGAGTGGACGCGGTTCTATGGAATGGTATAAAGAAATGAATCTGCAATTTCAACATGAAGCTGTTGGACTTGAAACTGCTGATGCTTGTGTGCTTCCTTTTGGCGGCGTTTGCAAACTTGTTTGTTGCAAGTGGTCTGGATAAGTAAGAACATGCACCCTTTGTAAAATAGTGTAGAGCTCGGAGTATTTGAAAACGTTCACAAACCAGCCTATCTAGTTCGAACCTTTTAGTTTGGTGGTATGTGCATCTGACTGCGAAACAAGTAAAACCGGGTTCGATTCTCGAATATGACAGTCAGACTTTGTCTTGCTTCCCGTTTCATTTTTGTGAGCTTATCTGAGTGGCGAATTGGGCAAAGCTGTTCAAACGTTGAGAGGGTAATCTGGGTGACATCAAATGAAAGATGTCGGAGTCAGGTTACTAGGTATGCAGCGGCGGTCCATGTTTCCTAGGTTACTTAGCAACCAACCTAGCTGTTCTGGACCAGTGGCGTAGCGAGGGTACTTAGCGCCCGGGGACAAAACATAAACTTGGCGCCCCCTTCGAGTGCATCTGAGATAACGAATAGCTGTATTTTCCTCATTTTGGCGCCCCTAGCACATGGCGCCCAGGGACAACTGTCCCCCCTGCCCTCCCCAAGCTACGTCACTGGTCTTGTCCAAATAGTCTTGTAGCTTGTGCGCGGGATTGCGAAATAGACAACTCAGGTTCGATTTTTTCTACGCTTACAGATAGACTTTTTATCTCTTCCCGCTACAATACAAAATTTTTACGAGAATGCATCCCAATAATGACTCCCAGCATCATCCAACGCTGGAGAGGATTTTGTTTTAGGTAAAACCAACCACTTACTCGGTGTTGTCTTCCCATGTTTTCCATAAATTTGAGAAACTGTCCATTGACCTTTCATAACACCGGGACCATATTACGATCCTTTGTTAAAAAGGAAAGAAGGAAAATGAAGACTTCAGATGTATTTTTAACTAAGTTTCCTGGGGCCCCTAGTGACCAAGTGGTCTAAAGCGCTCACCGTTACGGATCACTTCCATCGCACCTCTGTCTGCGTGGGTTGGAGTCTCGGGTTCGTCCAATATGGGTATGTGAGAAAGTTTGCCATTAGCTTCTTGTGGGTCGGTGGTTCTTTCCGGGGTATTCCCGGGTTCTTCCTCCACCATTTATACTGGCCGCCATGTATAGCCTATCTTGTGCTGAAAATGGCGTTAAACCCTACAACAACAACAACAACAACAACAACTAAGTTTCCTCAATCTTGCAGCATATCTTATTTTGTCTGATACACAACTGTGTAACCAGAGCTGCCACTTTGCAAATAACCCTGTGTCCTCGCCCAGCAGTCCATCACGTAAATCGGAAGGTAGTGGGATAGAGGTAGAGGGGGTAGGGGTTACCACATTGAAAACTGGGGTTGCACCTCTGGAAAAGTCTATGTAATAAAATATTGAAAGAAATTATATTTCAGCTAAATCTTTTAATAGTAGTAGTAGTAGAGTAGTAGTAGTAAATATAATAGTAATATCAGTGGTAACTGTAGTAACATCAGCAGACGTAACATATAAAAAATAATTGTTGGTGTTATCCAACACGTTATCATAATTATTACTTAGTATTTAAATGAATTAATAGTAAGATTTTATGTTGAATATTTTTGCACAATATGTGATAAATATTAGTGAAACTATTTTGCGAAAACTGTTAAAAAAATTATATATCTTATTGAATCTCAGCATATAAACTATAAAATAGCGGAAATATGCACTGGCGGATTGAATGGGGAGGGTCAAGGAGGTAATGGAGGTAGTGGGGCGGGTCTGAGTGTGGTGGGTACAGAGGAAGTGGGGCGTGTCTAAGGCTATTTACAGGGGCAGTGGGGTGGGTCTAAGACTATTTACAGGAGAAGTCAGGTCACTAAAGGCCCATTTTTTAAGTGCTCGCATTATGTACTCTACTTTATTTATTTATTTATTTATTTATTTATTTATTTATTGCTGATCAGGAATGAAGGTGACAAACACAATATTGAGATCGTCAGGCGGAGGTTGGGCTACTGTTTCAGTTACGATAAAAGGTTTCCTGAACGTCTCGTGATAGATAAAAGTTGCCATGGTGACGCCATTCCATTAGAAGAATTTGTTGTTGGTAAGTTAACAGAATCTGAAATCAAGTTAGACAACCCAAGCAGCTAAACATGAAATGGCATTTAAACTGAGTTTTAAATAACATTCTACGAGTTTTAAACACATGACTATTAATCTGAAAATCCAACACCGGATCTTCTTTCCTTTTGTTTGGGAAAGCTTTCTTAATATCGTGAGAACTCTATAGATCCCTAAGGGTCCTGTATGTACCCTGATATAGGAAGCAAACTTGTTTTTAGAAAGGATCAAAGTGTGAGTGTATGTGTGTTGAAGAAGGGTGGGTGTGGAGTAATGAGATCATCAGTTTAGCATGGCTGATCTGTGTGGGACCCCTACCGTGCTATTAATACGCAGTCCATCGAAAGGATTCACGCCAAGCTGAACGATTTATTCAAAAGGATTATAGATCTCGTGATGAAGGCTGCGTATCCAGCATACTACAAGCACCGGAACTCGTTCGCCTTCCGCAACGATGTGAGTTCAGTATGCTTGCTTACCTATTCAAAATATTGAAGGGTATGGGGTACCTGCAATTAACACCACTGATTACTTAGTCAAACTAAAACCTAATAGATGCATACAATCTAAATCCCCCATTGACTTTGAAACTAAAAGCTTTGTAGACAATAAGGTCACTGACAATTCTACATCTTTTGTTGTTACGAGTTCGAGTACTAAAAAATTTAGAACTCTTTCTTTATAAAAACTCGTGTGCAGTGCAAACACCTCGACGAGGGTATTGTGAGCGCCATGTCAGTGTAAGCTTTGAAGTCAGCACCCCACAAGAGCCACTAAAATGCAAACTCCCCTCCCCCGGTAGTAAAATATCAGTAATGGCCTGAGCTACGTACATATACAGATACAGTACGGACCACCATTATTGTTGTAGCTAAGCATGAATTGCTTCACATACACAACAGTGTTACAACCATAATATGCTTCACATATACAACAGTGTTACAACCATAATATGCTTCACATATACAGCAGTGTTACAACCATAATATGCTTCACATATACAACAGTGTTACAAGCATAATATGCTTTACGTATACAGCAGTGTTGCAACCATAATATGCTTCACATATACAACAGTGTTACAACCATAATATGTTTCACATATACAACAGTGTTACAACCATAATATGCTTCACATATACAACAGTGTTACAACCATAACATGTTTCACATATACAACAGTGTTACAACCATGCATGTATTTATCAGTATCGATCAATGTACATACTATTACAAAACATGACTATATACATGTGCTTAGCAGTATCGATCAATGTACACACTATTTGCAAGTACAGATCAATGTACACACTATTACAAAACATGCCTATATACATGTATTTATCAGTATCGATCAATGTACATACTATTACAAAACATGAAGAAAACTGAGTCTCCAAATAAGAATCGTTCTCTTCTCAGTCCAATATGGTGCACATTGTGATACGGTGTATACACGTAGACACTTCTGTTCATCACTTTGACGGAATTTCACTTATTTTACAGTAGCAAATCATCATATGTATTAGGTAAGCAATAACAGTAGACTTTGAAAATTGTACAGCACACATTTTCAGACTTTTAAATAAATCAAACTGTTACCTTTTAAATCGGTTACACATATAAACATCGGTTTCACATATAAAGATCATTTACACACATTAACATCGGTTACACTTTGTTACGTATATTTAATTCGTATTGTTTGTTGGCTGTTCTTAACGATTGCATATTGTGTACATCTTAATTTTGTACTTGACCCTGTCCAAAATCAAGTTCTTGTGGTACCTGACCAGTAACATTTATTTTGCTAACAACATTAATACATAGATAAATATTTCTCCATGATTGTGGATTAAATACACAGATCATTATTAATGATAAGCATGCTTATTTAAATCTGAGTCTAGGTCATATTTTTCACTTGGAAATTCCTAAACTTTGAACGTTTTATTATTGTGTCTTACCTATTTATATAATGTTGTTTATCTGAAAATTACTCATTCTTACCTTAACGTCCCAAGCAGAATCGGCCCTATTGTTGTGTTCAGATTTTTGTTTGCGTGGATTTCTTTATTCAAATTATTATTCACTTGAATTACAAAGTACTCAGTAATATTTTTGGACTGAAACATTCATTTGGAATTATAGTGAATTCAGACAAGGACATTTTGGATTATATTATTGTGATGCATCATAAGACTGCTGGTATATCATCACAATCCGGGCCTTTGGCATATTAGCATCTTCGGGTCTACGGGCACATCAACACATTCAGTATCGGAATTTATTCTGACTACCACTGGAATTCAATAGTTCATATAGTTGGACTGCGGCAGAACTTTGAGGACTATTTAGGATTTAATTCACAATAGTGTAAGTTCTTTCTACATTGTCACTATATCCTAGGAAAATAAATTTGTTGAATTTTACAAAATGTGTTGGTCTTCGCTCTTTTGTGTTGCTCAGTTTAAGACCATTGAGTCGCAACAACATATAAGGATCATTTTCACATATAATAATAGTTACACATATAAAGATCGATTCCCATGTCTGATTGCCAGTTATTCGCAATCATAGGTAACTATGACTGCTGGCTTTGTAAGAGAAGCATGGTAACTCCAACTAATGTGTGTGTGTGTGTGTGTGTGTGTGTGTGTGTGTGTGTGTGTGTGTGTGATTTAGATTTAAACGTAGCTTTAACAATTTTAGTCATGTCGCTACGATGACTGCAGTGTGGCAGTTTATAGTGATGTCTAACACTTAGGCATCATGCCGTAGACATGTAACATCATGCCCCACCAAGTCACATTATCCCGACACTAGGCCGACCAGTCCTAATACTAACCACTTCATGCATAGAACCATGCAAGGCAGCTGCTAGTACCATTGCTATAATAACTCCAATTCAGGTCATATGTACGATATTTATGAAAACAAAGTTGATAAAAGTAAATATACATTAGGATATGAGCGATTGCACTTTAAAAAATAAGGAAGCAAAAATCAGAATAACGTTAATTCAATAACTTCCCGAGTGCGAGTTTTCAAAACAATCATGAAGATTGTATTGAGAACCGGTGACGACTAATTATGAAAATAAAACAAACTTATCCATACGGAATAATCATGCTATTTCTGGAGAAAAAAACTAACATAACACTCAGAAAAACAGTCTTATTGGAGTTCAAATCTGTGTTACAGTTAATTTTCTTTTATTCAAATTTTGTATCATTTAATAAATATGAATAGCAAAATCAACCACATAGAACTGCAGTTGAAAATACAATCAACATATCAAAACATTTCCATTCTAATACAAAATGCTGTACACGTTTGTTTTCTTGGAAAGAGTAATGTGAATGTTTTAAAATCAAACGTAATTTTTACAACGCTTAAAGTCATACTTTGATTAAAGATTATGATTGGTGCAATAAAAGCGAAAAGCCTGATTTCACAACTCAGGAACGGTTAACTCACGAAACGAGATGATCATCCTATCTTTTAAAGCAAGTTTTTATCACTATGTATTGAAGCTTCTCGTGGACTTGATTAACGATCTGTACATTACCCATTTTTTATTAATATTTTGGTCGACAGTACAGTATACATGGTTCAGTCTTTCGCCGCGATGCCATGGGGAATAACTCAGTAGAGCTTGGTGTTATGTTCTGCATCCTCTAGTAACATCAGACAAGTGCATGGTATTTAATAATATACGCACTCACTTTGCATTCTTATTACACAGCAAATAGGGTAGTAGTAGTATTAGTCGCTGCATTTACAGTAGCAATAGTAGTAGTGGTGGTGGTGATAGTAGTAGTAGTAATAGTGGTAGTAGAAGTAGTAGTAGTGGTGGTGGTAGTAGTAGCATTAGAAGTAGTAGAGTGGTGGTGGTGGTGGTGGTAGTAGTAGTAGTAGTAGTAGTAGTAGTAGTAGTAGTAGTAGCATTAATAGTAGTAGTAGCACGCTTATCTAAAATACTTCAGGCATTTTATGATACCCCTACGTTCGTCTGTCCGTCTGTCAGTCAGCTTTCCTTTATCCCATCTCGTAATCCATCAGCTGGAAATTCAAGAAATTGTGTAGCTATGTTGCCCATGTGGTTACCATTTGTAAGATGCTAGATGGCTCCCTTCCCCATGATTACCATCTGTTAGATGCTTGATGCGTGCCACATATGACTCCCGTCCCCATGACTACCATCTGTTAGATACTTTATACGTGCCACATATGACTCCCGTCCCCATGACTACCATCTGTTAGATGCTAGATGCGTGCCACATATGACTCCCGCTCCTCGGATCCCTCTAAGTTGGGAAAAAAAGCGAAATGCACTAAAGTTTCAATTACAATAACATTTTATAATATTTTGAAAATCAAACTTGATGTATGGCGGTCAAGGCATTAAGACAGTAATATTTATGTAACTGGTTTTGTACTATGACCACTAAGGATTACAATTTGATATTACAGTTGCTCTTATTATTGTTGTCATTATCGCTGATGCTACAGCTGATGATAAATATTGATGATAATGATGATGATAATTATTAATGATGATGATTGTTAATGATAACGACGATGATAATGATAATGATCAGTGACATTATTATTATTGATGATGATTGTTGATGATGTTTGTTGATAATGATGCTGATGCTGGTGTTGATAATGATGGTGATCATCATCAGTGATGATGATGATGACGATGACGATATTTGTTATTATTATTATTATTATTATTATTATTATTATTGTTGTTGTTGTTGTTGTTGACAACGATGCTGATGATGACGATAATTATCGTGACGAAGACAAGGTGACAGTTATGATGATTATGACTTTTTGTATTTGTTTTCTTTTTAAATTGGAAGTAAATAAATAAACTTCATTTATAAGGAACCTGGCTGTGAAGACATATCGGATATTGGGACTCACACCGCAAAGTACCTTCATATCCTTTATATAATGTTTTTACCTCGTTATAGCACAATTCAGAGTTTTGGGTCCAATTGGGCTTCGTTTCACAGAAGTCTGATAGAGTAAAGATGATGCTGGTATATTTTATTTGCGTGGAGCAAACAGATGATTATAATTGACTTTACCCAGAATAAAGCAAAGTCGACATCTGGTAATGTTTAGGTTAAACAAAAGCTACAAATACAAATTCAGCGGAGGAGGGGGGGGGGATGGACCAACACAACTTTTCTGTCCATTGTGCTTGACTCATTCATGCACATGTATTTCCAGAGCAAATGTATTAAGCTCAATATATGACCAAATCAACGAATAAAATATCTAATATACAAATATTTTGCACTGAATTTGATATCTTTTGCAGGTATGCTTGGCTTTGTTTTAGCGGTCACCTGGACAATCTGCATTAGTGTCTATATCAACAGTAAGTATCTTAAATTTTGAGAATCAAGTATATTTTTTAGTCCAAGGCAACATCAAATAGGTTGAAATTAAATGTGGCGAGCAGGAAATTTATTTCACCAACACAAAGTTAAATAAGGGCATTAAGAATTTTGCCTTAAACATGCCTGGAACTCGGCACAATTTCCCCACCCCTCCACCCCTAATTAGTATTATATCGTTTTTTGTCATTCGTATTGTCTTGAATTTGTAACTTTCCAGGGATGATTTAAGCTATGAGGGCGAATGAAATAATTCTTATATAAGACAAAATACTGTTTATTTATTGATTGATTGATTTATTTATTTATTTATTTATTCACTCAGGAAGAGCTCGTGAAGATTTAGATCGTCAGTTGCTTCAGATGTTTGCTAACCTTGATAACAGAGCGGACACGTGGGACTCAAGGAGGAGAGGTTAAGTGAGCGGACACGTGGGATTCCAGGAGATGTTAACAGGGATTCACTGCAGAATACTTATGTACAAAAATCATTAAAAGAAATGTTGATTTAATTTGTCACAATCGTTCTGTTATCAGGAAAACAAATGAAACAAAAATGCACGAATATTTCGAGCAATTATCTGTCAGTATTGTAAGATGTTGAGGGCATTATTGCGAGGAGGGAGGCCTGTTATTGTCACTTCTATTTTTAACAATTTGAGTCGTGAAATAACTTTTATACCGAGAAAGGTGCATTTGGAATGATATATGACGTATTTTAAGAACTTCATTTTCATTCTTTTAAAATTGCAAACAAACTATATGCTTTGATCGTTATGGTTGAATCATGTTACGATCTCGTCTGCTTGAAGCACAATCAGGCATTTAAATCAGTTTCTTTCTGTTTAAACAAGAAGTACCTTGCACGCATTATATATATTGTTGTTTGATGCAAAATGTGGGTCCGTACAATGTAGAGAACTGATACGTAATACTCTGGTTTGGTCTTTTACGGCACTGCATATATATATATATATATATATATATATATATATATATATATATATATATATATATATATTTTACGAGTCTATGCTCTTCAATTACGTAATAGAAAAGAGTGAAAGGCAACATGCTTTTGTAAAATTTAACAAATAATTTATTTCCTTAGAATACAAAGTGAAAATAAGAAAAAAAAAAGAACTTACGGTATCGCGAATTAAATGCCAAGAATCCAAGAATACAGACAAAAGTCTTAATAATTTAAAGTCCTGATTAAAATTCAGTAGAAGTGGTAGCCTATTGAGTGTTGAAGTTCCAACAGTCTTTTGTTGAATCACAGCAAGGTAATTCCAGGTTTGAATTCACTATAAATTCAAGTAAATGTCTCTATCCAGGAATTTTATCAGAGCACTTTTGTATTTCCAGAGAAAATAATCACTTGAATTCAATAATTTGATGAAGTACATTTCCCAGTCCAAAAATGAAAACTGGACACAACATATAATACAATTTAAAAATGCTAGGCCTTAAAGCACGACGGAAAAAAAAAATCTGTTACAAGATTATACAGATCCCTACTTGACCTCAGGTCACAATTAACATTTTCTAAAAAAAGCATTACCTAATGGATAATAACCTTGCAGAATGATTCTAATGTTTACAAAACGCAAACCATAACCTGGATTATATAAAATTCACTTAGGAAATTCCAAAACCTAGACCCAAATAAGCATATTTACTTCTGTTGATAATACAACTGATTTTAATCCCATACACACAGAGAGTAATTTAGCTATGTATTAGTTGTTTACACAGAATAAAATAAAAAAGTCAATTCGGGCCAAGCATAAATGAACTCAGTTTTGGACAAGGTCAAGTCCAACACACAATGCTACATTACAATCGCATGTAGTGAAATAAAATATTAAAATAAAACTAAGAAACAAAACAAATAAAATATAAAATTATATATATATATATA
>JAECUM010022298.1:0-26775 GCA_016617855.1 Megalonaias nervosa | reverse complement strand
ACGGGAGTCTACGACGATCTACGATCGTACATACAGGTTTATATTCAGTGAATCCGATCTCAAATCCAAAAGATGTCCATGTCTGGTAGGTAAGTTTGAAATTTATCTTTGATAATAACTGATTATGACATCTTAAATATACAGGATTAATTGGTTCTGACACAATCAAATACCCTGGTGATATTTGAGGGGTAAATGAATACAGAATGTATCCTTGCTGGGCCTGGCCGGATTTTTGTAAATCAACTTGATAACTTCCATCAACGACGTCACAAACTAGATTGACAGCGATAGTTGACGTTTTATTTACTATGTCCGGCGAGACATGACGACCTTCACCATAGGGATCGTTATTGCCTCCATAACTTTTGGAAAGTTTTCACTGATTACATCATTGACTGAATTTTCTAGATCAGTATTGTCAAGTCCCGGAAATATAAAGTTCTCTAATTGTTGATCTGTTATTTTAAAATGTTTGGTAACATTTTGTGATCCAGCAGTATTAAAGTAGGTTATAATATCTCTATTAGCGTCATAAAGATATTGTGCAATTGTATTTAAGATTATTATTGTTTCGATGATTTGTTGTTTTGTGTCTTCGGAATAGTGCGTGATAATACTTGAAAATAAATTTTTTAACTCGCTGAGAAATCTTGCGTGTTCAGATTTAATATTGTCCGATAAAGATTTTTAAAAATTTACGTTAACAGGTAATCCTTCACTAAATTTATTAACTAGAAATCTAATTTCTCCAGAATATTTTTCTTTATTAAATTTTATGGTGATATAAACCTGACCAGTATCATCATCGATGCATTGTCGTAGCGGCTTTTCATAACTGAAATGTTCTGAATAATCTATCTTTTTTGTAAAAATTTCATCGCGGCGTGGTTCTGACGGTATTGTTGTTGACGCCGCCGGTGGAACTTCGGCCCAAACAAGCACAGGTCTGGTCGAAGACTGATAAATGTCTACGGCGTAATCTGGAGAATTTACTTCAGTTGCGGCAGATAATGTTGGTTCGTGAACAGTAATTGCTATCTTGGATTCTTTTCCTGTTATAGATTTAATCCGCCGCTGAAATTCATCGTTGATTTGTTCTATCTGATAGCTAACTGTAGGAATACTGACAACGCTCCAATCGGGAGTCCCATCATCCTTGACCTTATTTGCAAATACTAATGAGTTATTCGGCGGAAGACCTCCAAATGACTTTGATCTAATATTTGGCCAACTATAATAAACTCTTAATTGTGCTAGAGCTATTTCCGATGCTTGAATTGGAGTTGGAAAATTAACACTAAATTCAGGATTAGTTGAACTCGCTGATATCATTGTTTTTTCATCGGAGTCGTGTTAGTGACAATCTGCTGTAATAGTTGTGAAGACATTATTATTATTATTACTTCAAATCAATTGTCTGATCTTCAGTTATTTTTTCGTCAAATATTTCATTATAGGTTTTTGTCATCGTACTGAATTCTTCATTGGATATCTTACCATCACTGATGTACGACGAATTCAACGATGATAGTTTTGAATACGCTTTTGTTGCAGCATCTAATTTTATCATATACTCATGTAATTTTGTGTTTGCGCATGTAGCTGTCTTTTTATGATAATATTGAAAATACCCGTAACGGCTGTTGCGGGTGAAACGATAATCGTTGCAACTACAGGTGCAGTCATTGCTATTGCTGATAATATTACACCCGTTCCAGCAACTACAGCGGAAACTGAATACACAATTATATCAGTGACGATTACACGTCTGCGATATTTATTTATTTTTTTTTTAACGTATAATTGTCAACGGTATTTTTCAGTTTAGTTTGCCACATGCATACTTGATCGTATCTGTATTTTTGGACGTCTATCATTTATATTATATTAAGTAATTAATTGAGGTGTTTCAGCTACAAATTCCAGACACCACCAGTAAGACGCTGTGGTTATTTTTTTATCGGATGGGTCCAGTATAAATATTTCTTTGTTATCTTTATCTAATACAATAGACACGGTTCCAGAAAATGTATCAGTTGAATGACGCCATAGATATGTGGTAAATATGATAAATTTTACACCGCTAAATACGGACAATCTATAAACACCGGTTACTTCAGCTGTGTGTTTGATAGTGTTATTTTGCGGTGTCCATGTTGATGATCCTGATGATACTGTGTATACGATATTGTTAATCTGTTTGTGAGGAATTTTAATCAGATTAGTTTTTTGAACGATATCAGGAATTCCACTGATAATATCATTGAGTCTCGCGTTAATATCAGTGAGTTTTATATCGACGGTTGGTGGACTTCCAAAGAAATCTGCAGCGGTTTTATTAAGTTTTTGAAAATTTCTACGAGTATTTAAAAACATATTTACATGAACGTCATACTCGGCTCGCAACGTGGTTAGTTTATCATCGATTGTAGAATCTTTATCATCCACATATTTCTATGTTGCAGCATCTTCATAGCTGGTTGGTTCTCTTAAAACAACGATTTTATTTTCATTCATGTTGAGTCCACCTGTCATTATATTACCAGTGGATCGTAAACGATCAGCAACACTTTTCTTAATTTCATCTCTGATAGTTGTGATTGATACATTTGAGTCTCTGATTCTACCACCGCCAGTGAATATTGGAATATTGCCTGTGGTAGCGCCGAGAACTCTACGAATTATGTCAATCCACTTAATATTACTCGTCTTTAAGACACCATATCTATCCTGAAAAACGACAACTTCATCTCGGTCAGCTCCAGAAAGATTCATAATGTCAGCAAGTTCATCTTTAGTCGCGTATTTTGATAAATCGATATCTTCTTTCTTCTTGCCAGTGAAAGCACTAGTAGAGGATCTTCCATAAATATATACCATTATACAATTAGCGATTATTTAAAACAGAACTCGTGTACGCGCTTACAAATTTATGAGGTGCATCGGAAGATTTTGAAATAGCATCGAGTACAGCAAGTGATTCACTGCCGCATATTGGAGAATCAGTTAATCTTTGTGTTGGTAGCGTTGAATACCAGATTGGAATATTTTGAAGTCTGTCAATATATTTTAAAAATTCTCTTCGTGGCGCCAACCCATACGAATCGAAATAAACAATTCCACGTGGATCAATCGCGTACGCAACCCAATGAGTACCCGGCCTAGAGCTTTTATCGAGATTAATGATACCGGTTTCAGTATTGTTTGGGTTGTGTTGTAATTGATCATGCATAAAAACACCTCTGAAGTTTTTTCATATTTATTCGCTCAGCAGCATCGAGTAAATCAAAATTGGACATAAAGAAAATCAACGAGTCCCTGGAATTCTTAATCCTTTTCCGTACCGAGGAAAAGTCCCTGGCAGTCTTAGACCCTTTTTTGATTTCTTTTCCAGTTGCTTTCTTTAGTGCCGCTGTTCCAATTGCGCCTAACTCAGCAGATTTTGCAACAGCCGGGACTGCGGTGGCTATTATTCCTGGAATAGCTGCGAGAAGTGGAAATATACCACCCGTTTTAGCGATGTCTTTGATAGCACCTGCAGAAAGATGAAGTCGTATATCGGTTTTTGGCAGGTAAAAGATCTTTAGTAGCCTCTGTAACTTTTTCGGTGGTTTTAAAAATAGGTTTATATAGTTCTTCTGTACCTTCAGTGAATTCAGCTTTAGCTTCCTGACGATCTTGTAATTGTTGTTTAACACTATCACGAAGCGGAAGATATCTCCTGATTGCCTCTAATCGTTCTCGAGCTAATCTAGCTGAGTGTGCTTCACCAATCAATATTGATATAATAATTATTCAATTATAGCAGCAGAGAGGGTGGACTACAAAAATACATGCACGAGTACATAAACGAACACTCACAAAATTTTAAAAGCACAAATGTCAGGGATGAAGTAAAAAAAACTGAGCTAACCCCGTAGAGAGAATCTCGATTCGGTTAGAGGTTTTGGTTTAGCGTTATTGACCTTGTATTTTTATTATTTTTGTGGTAAAAGTTATTTTTAAGACAATTTGCTCGAAAACTAATTTGTAGGGTCCATCCTCTCTGCTGCTTTGTGACAAAAACATTTTTGTATTTGTCTCAAATGGAATTTCAATGAAAGGCGTCAACTCTTCCTGTGAGACAATCTGGTTATTGATTCCATTTAGCATTCAGAGTTACTGAATAACGAAACTACAATAATTATGAAACTAAGTAATTTAAAATGTTGAAATCTTTGTTATTTTCCAGTCACATATGGGACGCAACTCATCTTATCAGCTTATGGTAAGAGCAAGTCATTGAACTTATTTGATTACGTCTCCTACACAAATGTCCAGTAATAAGGTCAGTCAAAGTCACCATTTAACTGTTTTGTCATATGGCAGCCAAATGGAGACAAATCTTGCATTTTAAAAAAAAAATAAGCCAAATAGTGATTTCCAAAATCACCTGTTCAGGTTGGACCTCTGACTGAAAAACTATTGAAGTAAATATATAATTTGTACAACACACCATTCTTCAAATACAGACAGGAAGTCGTTTGAAAAAATATTTTTTTTTGCATTTAATACGCTCGTTCACTGATCTCCCAGTGGCTTCACTAGCGGGGTGCGGGGGTGCGGACCGCACCGGGTGACACCATCAGAGGGGGTCACATCAAAATGACTGTCTATAAAATTTTTGTGCAGGATGGAGGTCCATAGAGGTGACACAATGTTACCGCACAGGGTGACACTAACCCAAGTGACGCCACTGTGATCTCCTACGTCTGGGGCTTCTGTGCGGAGAGGGCGTGGTTACATCCCGCTTCAAACAAAAGACTAGGATGTAAACACTTGGGTTCCCACGTGGCACATTATTCTTGCGTTAATCGATATTTAAGAAATAACAGACGCACGGCGTATAAATCAGTAGTAGTGGTAAAGAAAATTAATGTATCTCTCATTTTCATCATATTTGTTTTCCTAAATTATCCTAGTACACTGCACTAGTTTCAAACAGCACAAATATTTTGATAAACTATTTAGGCATTAGTGACAGGAATTTGACAGAAATGACCTGTTTAACAATGTACATTTTGATAATGAAAAAATCTGAACTTTGCATTATCCGTCCGCATATCCGCAGCAGACGAAAACTCCCTATATTGCAGAACAAAATGGATACATAGTGGTCAGCCCGTACCACTTTAGACTTCGTACAAATAAAGGAATGTTGCATCTGGTGTATAGCGTATGCATGTGTCCGTCAGTGGTTCTCTCATGTTTGCTAAGTCCCAGCTTTAACGTCATGTATAATGCTATAATATTGCTGCGGAGTTGTGTCTGATGTCTAAACATTGCCGCGGGGCGAGTGTTAAACTCTTACGCAAGGTTAACTGACCCGCACCATCTAATCAATTGATTGTAGTTATCACACCCAGGTGTTAAAGATTAATCCTAAGATCAAAAGGAAGTCCACGTGGTGAACGGGGCTTATTCTTATCCGTCCCCACGTTGACAGCCAGCGGGATGGGACATTGTCCGTTAATTTTGATTGGATCGGTTCACAGCGACATCCAATCGGAATTGAAATAGAGGGTGTGATTACAATTTAGATGCGAATGATAACTTTCATAACTCGTAAGCGAAGATTTAGGAAGATTGCTGAGCAATAGGATTACTCCGAGAGACGCCACTCGTAATATGGCGGTTAAACTTAGAGGTAGATTCTACGGAAAGAGAAAGCTTCGGAAATGTCAGTAAGTTTTTTGCTCGATTTTTGCAGAATATTACAGCATCATAATTGTAATTATTTGTAGTATGTATCCTTAATTACTATCATCGTTTGGTATCTAGAATTACCTTTGCAGTGTTTCATTTACATCCGTATTTGAGAAATGGGCATGAGCTTCGTAGAGAATTATTAGATGCGAGGCGGAATTATGTAGATTGTTTGCTTGTGGTCAGAATTAATTGTGTAATTAGCTGTTAGGTTACTTCGTAGTAAAAAAAAGTGCATTTATTAATGCGTTATGTTAGAATTTACACATGCTTGAGTTGTAAATTTGGAAAATGGTTGAAGTATGTAAGATTCGTTACTATGGACGTATGATATATCAGAGCATGGATATTTGAATTTTTGTGTACTTTGTATGAGTGTAAGGTAAAGGAATGCGTCTGATTATTATGATATTGTTTAGTATAACGGGATTAGAAATATGTATCGACGTGACGAAATTTATTGATGTATGTATGAGAAGTAATTGATACCGTGCTTTTTATTATGACGTTTGTTTACCATGCAAGAACATATGGGTATTTCGATGTGAACGAATGTGTTACCGAAGAAATTTAATAGCCGTTATCTGATGATAGGCTGTGTGTAGTGTGAGATGAAAGGGTTAAGAAAAAATATTGTACCGTCCTTGTGTTTTCACAGGAAACATTTTAGGGGACAGAGAACTTCCGGTTCAATTGAGTCCCGAGTCTCAAATAGGTGGAGACGGAATTGAGACTAGCCGAACAGTCGAAGTCTACAGAAGACTAGTCGGTGGAGAGAACGTGGAGGAGGAAGAAAAGGAGTCTGGAGGAGAAAGTGGAGGAGGAGAAGTATAGTGGAGTCGAAGAGCGGATCGAAACAGATTGCGATTTTTCACCAATCCCAATACGCGTTACAAAAGAGAGCTACCTGTGACGTCACAGTCCCAATATAGGTGCGCTAGCGTCTGTGCGCAGTGAATCGATGTGACGTTGTTTTTGAAACATGACGGAAACTAAGAAGACGATGAATTGGGGTGCACCGGCTGTGGAGACGAGAAGCGACGGCATAGCAGTGGCTACCAAAGTCAACACAGGTCTGCTACCAGAAGAGGTTGATTTTAATTGGGATTTAGTGGATTTTCTCTCGTCTTCGCAAGAATTTCTTCCGGTACCAGTACCTTCGCCAACTTCTCTTTCTTTCCCACACATCGAGGATTTTAAACAGAGACAGAAAGAAGAATTGGAGAAAATTTTACAACAGCAGAAAGAAGCAGAACAAGCTTTTCTCCTTCAACAGCAACGGCGAAAAGAGGAGGCAAAAAGGAAACGATAGGAAGAAGAAGAAGAAGCAGAGAAGAAACAAGGTCTAGGAGAGAAGGAGAACAGTGAAACTCAAACGGTAACGGTACTCTTGGACATTTTGGCAGAGTTAAGGAGTCTGAAACAGATTTATCAGACCACTTTATTACGACCCAAGAGAAAAAGACCTTCCCGAGACAAACAACCCATCCCTGCTACTACGCCTCAGATACCAGCCCTAGTGATTTCTACCCAGTCATCGCCGGGAGCAGGTCCAGAAGTTGGCCTTGGCCGTGGCAAAGACTTAAGGCAGTAAAAACTGATTCCTTCTAGTTCCTGAGGGGTTTGTTTTATAAAAAAAACAAACACCCAACTGTCCTTTTCAGGGCCACCCACTTCTTTCGAACAGAAATATTATTAATTTTGCCTCAGTCAATTAAACCTCAAAATCCCTTTTTTACCCTATGATGTGCGTATGTGAGTGCGTGAGTGTAGGCCCTTATTCTAAAAAAGTCAAAACCAGGAGATACTTACGATTTTCTGTATGGTATATTCTAGTACAAATTTTACAATCTAATGTCACAACACAACACAACACTTTAAAAAATTCATAGACTTCTTCTGTGTCTTTTTTCTTTCACTCTCTCTCTGTTGTCTGAATTTCTTCACTTTCACAGGTTTTTTCCTCCTCTTCTTCCTCACTATTTTCTCGTCTTCTTTCCTTCTCTTTCTGAACGTGTCGGGGTTCTTAGTTTGCCGATGGTGCCTTTCTTCTTCTTCCTCCTGCTCCTGTTGTTTCTTAGGATGGTCAGAAGACCAATGTCCTCTCGCTTGCCATTGAAAACAGGTATCTTGACTTTTGTCTCTTTTGACACCTATCTTGCCTTTTTGACGGTCTGGACATTTTGTAGCCCAATGCCCTCTCTTCTGATAGATATAGCAAGTATCTTGACTTTTATCTCGAAACGAGGGGGAGTAGTCCGTCGGCTAGTCTGAAGAAAACTTTCGCATGACACCTCGCAAAGCTCTGATCAGAAGTTCGATCTGTGCTGGCTCTTCCATCGTGCTGGTTGGCTTGAGAGTGAAATGAATACTGGGAGGGAAGCCACTAGCCCTTTGTAAATACACAGACTCTGCCATGAATATAAAGGTGTCAATGGCGTTTCAAATGTAGTCATTTGACTTTTTGCAGTCAAGATGAAACGATCGTATCATTTCGTGAAGAAAGGAGAAGAAAGTAAGATGCAGAAACGTGACTTATCGCCTTGGCTCAAATTCATGCCAGCGATTTTGAAGAGGACATGAGTGAACCAGAATCCAGACCCAGAGAGTCTACACCAAGCCAAAGTCCACCATCACTACTAAACCCTGAAAAGTACTACCACATTCGAGAAACAGACAAACGCTTCTCTAGAAAATTTAGAACCACGGCCTACACATACACGGTGAAGTTTAAAGATTTCAAGTCCGACGTACCGTTGGAGAAAGCAGAGGGTTTATCACCAATGTGTGGGATTCTTTGTTAACCACACTGAAACAGCAATCTGAAGCCAAAGAAGACGACCGCTTGAGACTTTCCATTCATCATAACAGTTTCAAATCCCCTGTTTGGATCGAGTTTAGCAGCCCAGCAGAATTGACACCTTCCAAAGTCATCGACAAGATTCTACACGTACAGCAATCCAACGACAAGTTTCACATCACCGACGGAAAAGCGACACTGTTCATGACCCACGTTTCTCTTTCCTAAGGGACCTGACAGCGCAAAAAGGTATTATTGGTGGACGACTTTCGCAGCATCAAGCGCAGCCTCCTTCAAATTAACAATCCTCAAGACAAGATGTGTTTAGCCCGTGCCATCGTGGTGGGACGAACATATGCCGACAAGAACGACACGGCAGAATGGAAAAGAACTTGGCAAACAATTAAAAAATCGGGTCGAGCCAAACACCGAAGAGAAGCAGATCTCCTGTTACAACAAGCGGGGATATCCAAAGACACGCCCTGTGGCATTCCTGAAATGCAAAAATTGTAAGACGTCTTAGCTCCACGCTACACATTGAAAGTACACCCTCGAGAAGTGCGCGGACCTATGTTGTTTCGAGGCAAAAATTTCAAAAATGGAAAATACATTCAGGTCTATCATCACGATAAACATTTCGATGCCATTACCAATATCACCGGATTCCTGGGATACAGTTATTACTGTGAGAAATATGACTATGACTATAACAATCGAGAGCAACACAAGCATTGTAGATCGAAATGTGAGGGATCTTTGGCCTCTAAACCCTGTCTGGACGAAGGACAAGAACGAGTACATTGCCCAGCTTGTCAGGGCACTTTTGTCTGTCCGACCTGTTACCAACAACATCCGAAAACTCACGGTTCACAGCAGAAAAGTGCTTGTCAGCTCCTGAGATTGTGCCCAACTTGTGGACAAGGCATACGTACCAATAATACCAAGCGTACTTATGTTCAGGAAAGAAGCGATGTCACATTTGTCACCAAATCGTGGACTTGGAACACGAATGCTACATTCAAAAATACCATTCCAAACATGAAGAGGAAGATGAACAGAAGAAAGTGAATTTCATCTTTTTCGATTTCGAATGCATGCGAGAGACTGGTATTCACATTCCTAATTTCTGCGTGGCTCACCGAGCGTGACAGAAGTGCATCCAAGAGCATATCTTTAGTCATTGCCCTCATTGCAGCAAGATTCCTGGAGGACGTGAAAAAATCTTTCGGGGACCGAACACGCTGGCCCATTTCGCCCAATGGATCTTAAACCCTATCGACGATACATGGAGCCAAGAGGACATCGAACGTTACGGAGATTGTCATCGCTATGCCACGGTGATGGCTCACAATTTCTCGGGATATGATGGCCAATTTCTTTTAAGAAACTGTATGGAAAAAAGTACCGAACGTCCTAAAGTGACTTTGAACGGTGCCAAAATCATTTCCATGCAAGTGGGCCCAGTGCAGTTTAAAGATTCGATGAGTTACTTGGCCATGCCTTTGAGTCGAATGCCTAAAACGTTTGGAATGACAGCAATGATCAAGGGCTATTTTCCGCACTTTTTCAATACCGAAGCCAATCAACACGCCGTACAACCCTATTTTCCTAAGGCTCACTAATACGACCCCGACAACATGCGTACCGAACAACGTGAAGCTTTCTCCGCTTGGTACCACTCAAGCCTCGGACCCATTCGACTTTCAGGAAGAAATGTTAAAGTATTGTCGTTCCGACGTGGACATTTTATGGCGTTGCTGTGGACAATTTCGAGAATTATTCATGCAGCACGAAAGGATCGACCCTTTGAAAGAAGCCGGCACCATTGCCAAAGCTTGTTCCTTAGTGTACCGCCAACGATTCATGCCCGAAAACACCCTGGCTGTCATAAGAACTCAAACGACGAACTTTGTCAAACGTCAGTACTTGGTCAAAACCCTATGCTTGTTACGTTACTTGTGCGATAAGGAAGACAAATGGCTCCAACACGCTCGCAACGGAAGAGGCGAAAAGACCATCGGAAGGTATTCGGTAGACGGCTGGGACTTAGAAAACCCTCAGATCGTGTACGAGTTTAACGGGCGCTTATTTCACGGATGTTCCATCTTTTACCTTCAACGTGGCACTAAAAATCAGTTTTTACAACGGACCATGGAAGACTTGTACCAGGCCACTCTTTATCGTGGATACTTTACTTGTTTTCATGGTGGATGTCATCTTGAAACCATGCGGCTACTACCCTAGGATGTCATCCAAAACTGAGCAAACTCCTGCGGATTTCACCGTACCCCCATCGAAATGCACCTGTGAAAGACGAATATCTGTTCCCTGTGCGTTTGCCTGAATACTGCGACTTTGAAAGTCGATTCCAAGCCTTCCGAGGAAAATGGCCAAAATATCTGGGAGGACATACCCCACCCCACCTCAAGAATTAGCCAGAGCCGGATTTATCTACTTGGGCGAAGGGGATAAAGTCAAGTGCTTCAGTTGCGGTGTGTCACTTCACGAGTGGGAACAGAAAGATTCCGCTTACCTGGAACATGCTCGATGGTCTCCGGATTGTCACTACCTACCTTTAGTGGGAACTCGTCACTGAAGTGGCATACCATGTCGTTTAAAAAACCAGTGGACAACACAAAGACAAGTATTTAAACCCGATTTAAAAATAGTATTCAAAGATTACCAAACGAATTGCAAGAGAAGATCTACAAGGAAATTTGGCAGGGACTTGTTAGAGCAAAATCTTAATTGGTGACTGAGGAACTTTTATGTCGAGAACATCACAAGAGGAAATTGACAAATGTCAACAAACAAGTCAGATTTCTCTGGATCAAGTGTGCGTTCTTCCGAATATTGCGCTTTAGACCGTTTACATTAGAAGATTTTATTGACATTCTTGACCGTTTCCTGGAATGGCAGTGGCCAGACATTACTCACTACATCCGCCACTTTCGCTCTAGGAGAAGTGTTTGACTGACATGGTCAAGGATACTTTACAACTTAACATTCGTGGTTTGCCTGTGGAGTTGAGAGAACGCATTTACCAAGAGTTGGTCAAAATACAAATGAATCGCGAAGAACAATTGCATCCGTTACGTCACCGATGTTTAAACTACTGGTACCTAAATGCTACAAGAGATTGATTCTGATGAAAGTCTTCCAGTGGTCAGATATTGATCAACTACTCGTGGGCGAGAAGGATTGGTTTCTTAATGATTCTTTTTACTACAAGGTCGACTAACTGCAACGACTTCCAGAAGAAGAGTTAGAGGGTTACCAAAATCTTTTACTCAATGTAAACTTAGTTCAAGAGGACACTTCTGAACAGTGTGTGTTGTGCAAGTTAGTGACTAAATAATTTTGACTCGCCACTGGAGTACGATCATCTCTGTGCAGAAAGTGCACTTATTGCTTCCGACGAGAAGAGGTATAAAAACGGACTACCATCCCACGACCTTCATCATTCGTGATACAACAGATTCTGTGGAAGGAAGTCAATGACAGTATTCAAACGGTGGAGGATTACCCTTGCATTTTACGAGAACTGTGTCCATTGAATTGGGGTCGACGTGTGGTGTGTGTCTTAGTGACTTGCTTTCCGGTATTACTTTTACCATCCGATTCCTAGTGGACTCTTTACGAACAGTACATACCATCCAAAACATGAAAGTGGACCCTTTAAATGTACACGAAAAATTCATTCTGTTAAAAGCTTTGCGCCTTCCTCTCGATACTTCTCGACTTCTACGGGGAAACAAGATTCGTCAACTTTTAGGTACTGAAGATGTGTACGATGATGTGTGTGTGTAGGTTGTGACTTACAACCTCACTGAAAAGATGTACGTGACTGGAAAAGTTGGGGCTTCGAGGCTTGGACAAAAGAAGTGGCACACTATGCCCAAGATATGTAATCCTGACTTCCAACGTTCAGTGAAAAAGGTATATTTTAAGCCTGTGTCAGTGACAGTACCAGAAGAAGAACAACCCGTCACCGAGAAAAACCACTCTCTTCAGTACAGGACCGTCATCGACATCACCGAAAGGTCATTCCGGGAGGACTCCTGTGTAACTGTGCCCAATGTAGAGACTCTAACAACATTACACACTGTCCCTAGGACACCACACCTTGATCACCAAAAATGTTGTACAGAGACTTGTTTATATTCCACTATGATTGTTTTAATGTGTCTTGATTCAAGTACTTAACCATCTGGCTTTTATGTATTTTTGTCTGTCGTGTTGTTCACTATTAAAAATGGCAATAAACGTGTCCTGAAAAAAGTATAAAAACTCTTGTCTTGTCTGTCTTGCTGTCAAAAGTGACATTCCTTACAGTACTGTGGCTACCTCTGCTGTCTCTGCTCCCTCTTCCTCCACTTTCAAAGTCCTCGACGAACACTTAGATCGTGCCATTTGGGGGGGCATTGTATCTTCGACATCCTTTTAACATGCTCATTGCCGGACCTAGCGGTTCAGGCAAAACCGAATTTGTCAAACGTTTGATCGATCGTCCACCTCAACAGATCGTGTGGTGTTACAAAGAGTGGCAATCGGCTTACAGCCTTCTGCGAGAAGTCAAGGCGATTCCTTCGTGTTTGTGGAAGGCATTCCTAGCAAAGACGACGAGATCGTGTCTGACCCTAGTCAAACCCATCTGGTCATCTTTGACGACATGTTAGGAGAAGACGAAGAAGAAATTAAACTGTGGCTTACGCGCAAAAGGCATCATCGTAATGCAAGTGTCATTTACATCACCCAAAATTTGTTTCAACAAAGTAAAGCGCATCGCACCATCAGTCTCAATGCTCATGTCTTGTTTAAAAGCCCTAGAGATAAATCACAAGTGCAAGTCTTAGCCAAACAGTTAGGTACGCCTTTGCTGACTCGTGCGTATGACGATGCCACTTAAACTCTACACGTTTTATTTACTCGTGGATTTAAAACCCACCACCCCGATTATTTGCGATTTCGTACCCATGTTTCACAACTGGTGCCAAGACGGAGGGCCTGTCGTGTACAAGTCCCCTTCGTCGACCTAACAATAACTAAAAAAAGTCTATAAAAACATCGGTCACTTTGGATCTGTCTCACACAGCGTTAACATGACGTCCCTTCAGTCTCATCTTCCCGTCAAATTGATTCGTGTCTTGTACGGCATCAGTCGCGAAAAAAAATCCACAAATACGTGATCATGTCTTAGACGCCAGTCTCAAAGAAGTCTTACGATGGTTTTTGGTGATAGCACGTCAATTACTGCAAGGCATCTTTCACATTCCACATCAAACCAAACACTTTTTTGAGAAAAACAAAGTTGCCTTGACGCAACTGTCCGATTCTCGCATCGATGCTCAAACCAGAAAGCAAATCATTTTGAAACTTGGAGGTAGCGGTTCTCTAGGAGGTGTCATCATTCGTTCCCTCTTAAAATGGAATCCCAATGCTCCCAAAGTCCTTCCCAAGAACAAAGCCACTCCCCGACGTACCCAGAGGAAAAAGAAAAAAAGCAGCAGTGTCAAAACCACGTCACAGCCTCAGGAAAAGAAAAAGTAAAGTCCACAGAAAACAGAGAGGCACTGCAGCCAGGACGCATCCTTACATTCGCAAACCACGACCTGCCGCATCGGTGACTGCGTCACCAGTAGCCTCAGTTTCTTCCACTTCTCCTTTGCTGGTGATGCATGCCAAACCCGATTTGACACGTGTCTTTCCAATTTGATGAAAAATTGGAAACCCGCATCTCCAAGAACTTCTCCTTCAGCGGTGACACCCTCTTCCTCTTTAGCGGCAGTGGCCGCTGCTCACAAAGTACCTGCCCCCCAAAATCAAAGTCCAAGAAAGATCGGGCATGTTAAAGTGTTTACTGGATTTATCCAAGCAAGAACTGTCCCGATCGAGTCCGTTGCGAACCCCTCCACGACGCGTGATGCCTGCCATGAAAATGATACGACGAGCCGACAATCAGTGGTCTTGCATTCCAGCATCAAAAAGACCTGAGGTAAACGATGGGGATCAGTGTTTTTGTGCTCCTGAACGCCCAAAGATGTCCACTTAAAGAAGTGCACACCGTCACCATCGTCGTTCTTCTGTCCAAAAAGGAAAAGGAAAAAGAAAAGGACGGTCACGTCATCCGAAAAAAACGCTTATTAAAACATTGACGTCTATCCCTGAAAAGACACTCGTCTAACGAAAAGAAGAAGCCACCAAAGGGGAAGATTTTTCATTTTAATGGATAAGTTAGTAAATGATTTCGCCAAAAAGTTAGATGAAAAGCTCCAAAAATATAAGATAAAACGCCGCATGTCGAGCCATGGATGTCAGTGTATTTTGTGCCACAAAGATGTCCCCTCAGAGAAGTGTACACCACTAGCATCGTCGTTCTCCTGGTCCAGAATCGAACAGGAAAAAGAAATGGACAGTCTCGTCATCCGAAAATACTCTTAGGCAAGCATCAACCTCACCCCCGGAAAAGACGCAGTCCTCCAAACAAAAGGAGAAGCCACCAAAGATGAGGATTCTTTGCCGATTTTGGAAAACAAATCGTCACCTTTTTGACGAAGCGATAGTAAAAAAAAAAGGATAAAAGGCCGTGTGCCAAGTCATCGACGTTAGCGCATTTTTGATGTGTGCCCTGGAACCAACCAACAAACAAACAAAGATGTCACCTCCCAACAGACATCCTTCTTCTACTCCCAAAGGAAAGAAATGGAAAGGACTGCCTCCTCGTTTAGTCAAACATTGGGACATGTTCTCCGTCCTGTCCAAAGCTTCTCCACCCATGCGAAAAACACTCCTTCAAACCGCCTCTAAAGACGTGATCGATACCGTGAGCGAATGTTGTCTGAATCTCTTGAAAGGAACGATAACTTTGTTTAAACATCAGAAAGAATGCTTAGCCAAACATCGACACTTTCTTCGCCAAATGGTCCAAAAGAAAATACCCATTCGTCAAAAGAAAAAGATGTTGGTGCAATGCGGAGGATTTTTACCCCTGTTAGGACTTCTCACCAAAGCAATAGCGGCACCTATGTTGGGTATGTTGGGAAGTGTTTTACCCGCCATAGCTCCAAGATAAAAGAATCAAGAAGATAAAGGGACCTCTGGAATCAAACGATCTCAGACGTGACCATTGAAATCCGATGGAAGGACGAACTGGCTTTAGTACCTTACAAACGATGGATGGTATACCATCGTTCGCAAGAACAACGGACATCGCATTTACTTCCCAATCCTCATTTGACCGAGATGTCCAAGTTACAACACGAATTGCAATCATTGATGGATCTCAGCGATTTGTCAGAAACAGAAAATTCGCAACGGTACGGTCAGCTATTGCAACGACTGCAACTCTTTCACCAGAAAGCTTCAGACGAAACAGCTCTGCCCACTCTCAAAGATTTTAAGACCCCGATGAAAAGTCCATCACCGCCACTACCACCCCCAGCGGTCAAGACAAATGCAGCCCCACGGATGCCCAAGGAAGAAGAGGCAGGAGAAGTCTTTCAAACACCGTCAGCAGCTCCCATCCCTAGTAAGATTGCAAAGTCCTTGTTGACCCCTTCCCCTACACCCCAACAAGAAGAACTTAAAGCTTGGGTTAAAATGATGTCTACTCCTCCTTCGAAAGAAGTTAAAAAGAAAGAAGGGAAACCAGAAATAAAAAAGAAAAGAAGACCAAAGCCATCCCATTACCACCAACACCACCACCACCAAAACTACCTTGCACATCTACTTCTGTGGCACATCGGACACGTAAAGCCGTTTCTAGACCACCCCCTAGTCCCATCCAGAGTAGCATCAGCGAGGAGTGGATAACTTATTAAAACATGGAGAAGGTGTTAGCCAGAATTTCCTACGATCCATCCCATCCTGCAGGTTACGGAGGAGTTCAGAAATTGTATCGTGCTGCCAAAACTCGACTGAAAAGTGTCCGTTTACCTCAAGTGCAACAATGGTTACAAGAACAAGCCACGTACACCTTACACAAACGCATTAGACGAATTTTTTCCAGAAGTCGCACCCGAGTGGATGGCATCGATCATCAATGGCAAGCTGATTTAGCCGATGTCTCTCATTTGGCTACCTACAATCGCGGCTACAAATATTTGTTTTGTGTCATCGACGTCTTTTCCAAATTTGCCTGGGTCGTGCCATTGACTTCCAAATCGAGCACTGAGTTAGTGCGAGCCCTCAAACTGGTGTTGAAATAAAGCGGGCATCACCCTCATCGATGGCAAACCGACAAAGGCACCGAATTTCTGAACCAAGCTTTCCAAAAAGAATTGAAGAAACGTGACATTCATTTTGTTCACCACTGAGAATCCCGAAACCAAAGCCAGCATCGTGGAACGTTTTCAACGCACCTTGAAAGAACGCATCTGGAAAAATCTTACGCATCAACACACTCTCAAGTACATCGACGTCTTACCGCACCTAGTCAAAGCTTACGTCCCCGACGGTGACTGTCCCCAAGAAAGGTGGAGTGTTGGCAGCAGGAGATTGGGTGCGCATTGGCAAAACCAAACGCACTTTCGACAAAGGCTACTTACCCAACTGGACCACCGAAATGTTTCGTGTCACCGAAGGTGTGCGTGGCCGTTCTCCTCCAGTCTATAAATTGGAAGACATGAACGGGGAAGTGTTAAAAGGAACGTTTTACTTGCCCGAGTTACAACGTGTGACCAAACAAGAAGACGAAGTGTACGAGATAGAAAGTATTCTCGATCGAAGAACCCGAAAAGTAGGAAAACGACGTGTCAAAGAGGTCAAAGTACGTTGGAAAGGATATCCGCCCAGTTTTGACTCTTGGATCGACGCTTCGCAAATCATCAACTATAAAAAGTAGTGACCATCATGCCCTTCAACGCAGCCTCAACCGCTACCACTACAGCAGTGACCACTCCTTCCCCCAATTCTTCTCTGCAAGATCTACAAAAGCAATCCTTGTGGGTGTGGTGTGGAGAACTTATGCCTAAAACACAAATCGTTTTTTGTGCCAAATCTCTGTGGTGTATTGTGTCATCGGTGCTGCCATTGCCAATTTGAGTTTGCAACAAGGAGACAAACAATTGTGGACCATATTACTGAGTAGTTGCATCGGTTACCTTCTCCCCAATCCATCCCTGAAATATTCCTCTAACGTGGACAACGGGAGCCTTGCGTCCAACGTCAGTCCCCATTCCAACAGTCACCATTCTGACAACAACACACTTTTAGACACTCCTCTGACCTCCAGCGACCCCTCGGACACTAGAACTCTGGAATTATGAACAACCAATTTTACTTGACATTACCCAGTGATAGTTCCATGGAGATGTTTCCCCACAGCACCTTATGCTGTTTCAAGTCCAAATTACCTCAGGCCATCCAATTGGATCACGAAACCAGTTGGGAAGTGGCTTTAGTGGAAATGATTCACCCTACACAAATCCTAAATATCCTTCCAAAATCAAAACACTTTTCAGATGGAAGTTCATGACGAGCAAGTGCAACAAAATTTCGATGAGCGCACCACTTTAGGTGGCTCTATGAAAACATAAGACCTTAAAACTAAACGGTTCACCTATCTGTTGACTCTTCCTGCAGGCAATTATTTTAGCGGTCAACATTTGGTGAACACGATTGCTAGCAAATTCAATACCGTGTTTGGCAAAGCCTTGCAGAAAACCAGAAAAAGTGTCACCCTCGAGTACTATAAAATAGCTCGTCGCCTACTGATCAAATTTTCAGAGGAAAAGGTATTGGCCATTACATTTTGTCCTGAATTGTATGACATTTTGGGTGGAGACCCCAAGTTGATCAAAATTAAAAATGAAATAGTAGTCGTTACCGGCAACTTAGAAATTGAGAAATATGTTCGATTCCCTGTAGAAATGAACCAAGGACTGAATTTCATCTTTGTTTACTCCGATGTGGTGGAGTACAACGTGGTGGGACACACCTCCGTACCGTTACTGCGTGTCATTCCTTTTAAAGTGGATTCTGCCACGAACGCTGACGAGGAAGGTGGAAACACCTATCACGTTCACCTCGAAGTTGTACATCCTCACTATTTGCCCGTCAGTAAGTCGTATTTGGACACTGTCAACATTACTATAAAAGGAGATCTGGGACAAAATATTCCATTCACCAAAGGGAAAGTCACGGTGAAACTCCATTTTCGAAAACGATTACTCTAACCCCTTGTAAGTCATGTATCCTGTGTACCAAGGAGTCGCTCGACAGCGAGGACATGGTTTAGGAGATATGCTGAAATCAGCCTTTCGTACGGTGGCTCCCGTTTTGAAACCGATGGTGACACGGGGATTGCACGCCATGAAAGATGCCGCGTTGACGCAATGCAAAGAATTTTTCCAAAATGTCATCATTGACAAACAAAGAAGAAGCTTTCTTGAGAGCAGGCAAAGATGTCTTGCTTCAAACTGGCAAAGACATTTTGAGCCGACGAGAAATTCTTATAAATGCCCCGGATGCTGCCGAGTCAGGCATTCCTACTTCCCTGACGCCACAGCAAGGACAAGGCAGAAAGAGACGACGAAGACACCCCTTCAGAGGACTTCACTCGCCCAGAGCTACAAAGACTAAGAAACGAAGAACCGTCCGAGACTGAGACGTTATTGATAATTAAATCAGAGAAAGAAAGAAAATGATGCACCGAGCTCCTTGCGCCTGTTCCAGATCGGAATTGGATCTGTTTGCCATGCCACCCACCATGATGACGATGCAAGAATCCCAATGGGTCGAATTTCATTCCGTCTCCTCCTTGACGGATTCAGCTCCCATCGAGTTTGAAATCAAAAGACAGCCAGAAGATTACATGTACCTGAAACTCAAAGTGATCAATACGGACCACACCAATGCGGGAGCCGATGCCAGAGTAGCTCCCGTCAACAATTGTATGCATTCCATGTTCAGCGAAGTGGATTTGTACTTGAATAACAAACTGGTCAGAAGTAGCATGGATACTTACCCTTACCGAGCGTACCTGGAACATTTCTTGACGTTCGGAAAAGAGGCCAAGAACACTCATCTAGATGCTTGCGTGGTTTGTAAACCTGGCACCACAGGTGAGGACAAGTTTAACGACACAGCCCTGACAGCAGATGTCGATCCTCACAATGTGGGCTTTAACGAACGTCGAAAGAAAATCCTGCAAGGACGTAGTTTGGAACTGACGGATCGTTTGCATTTGGACATGTGGTTGCAAGATAAGTATTTGCTGAACGGAGTGGATATCAGCCTGAGACTGAATCGCAGCAGTGTCGCATTCCATCTGATGGCTCATGCCAACGAGTACAAAACCATCATCCAAGAAACCAGACTTTACGTGCGCCGTGTAGAAGTGTTACCTAATGCGGGAAACGACATCAGTCACACGTTGAGCAGAACGACCGCCAAGTATCCGATACGACGCGTAGAAGTGAAAACTTTCACCATTGCTGCTGGACTCCGATCCAAGATCGAAGATCATCTGTTCCAAGGACAGTTACCCAAACGTTTAATCGTTGATATTGTGAGCAATGCAGCCCTCAACGGAGCCCACGATCAAAATCCTTTCCAGTTTAAGCACTACAGAGTGTCCAAGATCGAAGTCAGTCGCGATGGCAAGACCTTGTGCACCAGACCCTTCGAACCTAACTTTGCCCAGAAGAATTACTTGAGATCGTACTTGTCCCTGTACGAAGCTACCGGACAACTAGGAACCAACACCTGCCACGGCATTTCGTATTAAGATTATGTAGGAGGTTATACTTTGTGGGCCTTTGATTTCACTCCAGACCAAGGCAGCGACGAGGGACATTTTCATCCTATAAAATCCGGTCAACTGCATGTGGAACTTCAGTTTGCAGAAGCTCTCGCCAAGACGGTAAACTTCATCCTGTGTGTCGAATTCCATAATACCATAGAAATAAACAGTTTGATAGAAGTCATTCTAGACTATTAAAAACTATGGAAGGTTCTTATCCCTCTTTGAACAGTGGAGAATCTTTGGAAATGGAATGGGAGGATACCGTGAAAGCAGAACCCCAAGACAAAGGCGAAGAGGACGTAGTGGTCACGTCCAGATGGCCAGAAGAAGAACAACATTTAGTGTCCTGTTTAGCCAAACACCAGAGAACTTTATTACCTTTTGAATAACAGTTCGTACACTGCTTCTTGGAATCCTGTCGTGTGTGCTAAAGATGACCTACATCATCGCAAACCTCAAGACCATCAAGCTTATGTCATCAACACGGACGACAGTCATCTCCCAGAAACCCACTGGGTAGCCGTCTACTTCCCTCAAGAGGATTGTGTGGAGTATTTTGATTCGTATGGATTACCCCCTTTGGAAGACGACATCATTGACTTAATGAGAACAAATGCCCAGACGACATGATTCAATAATGTGAAATTACAAAGCACAGATTCCATGGTGTGTGGACAATATCGTGTGTGTTTTTTTTTCATCAACGCAGTCTTGGATATTCGTTAGAACATTTAGTGACTTATTTTGATCGTAACTCTTCTAGAAACTATGAGAAAGTAGATCGATGGTTTTGTGACCAATATGGCTATATTTTGTCTTTAGCTAGGAAACGTAGTGTACATCAATGGCCTCATGACTTCCATCAGTGGAAATCTAACATGATTTCACAACGTTGTCAACCGTGTCAAAAAAAGTTTGTTTGATGTTATTGTTAATTGTTAGTTGGTAGTTGTTTGTTGAAAAAAAGATGTTGTGTTTGAAAAATGTGTCTGTCGTTTGTTTTCCAAAAAACACTGTGAATACATGCTCTTTGACTTCTCTCTGTCCCTCACCATGACATTAGCTAAAAAAACGTTCCGACTCAACAAAAACCCAGTAGGGATGTTTTCTATCGCGTCCGCGTTTAGACCATATAAAGCGAGGCAGTCTCCAGTCTGGCCATCCACTGTTGACTCGTCCACCTATGAACATGCCTTCAAGACTAGCCAAGCTGAATTTACATCGTGTCAGGTAAAAACCTGATACCGAAGCCTGAAGAGATAGAGAATGTCAGGATGTTAATAGTGACCGAAGACCTCATAGAAGAACTCTTCAGAGAAGAAATCAAGAAAGAACAAGAAGAGTAGACAGAAAAGTATAGACTTCAGAAGCAGCATAGAGAACAGCAACAACAACAGCAGCAGGAGCCAGACAGAGGTTTTGTCGACTTCCGAGTAGATACCAAGGAGTTCTCCTTCTCTTTCCGAAGAAGCAGACGGTATCCTCTAGGAAAGCCTGCCGCCAGACGGGGACGCAATCTTAGACAATAAAAGATTGCCATCACTCCCCGTTAACACAAACAGCCCTTTTCAGGCTACCCCAATACTCTTGAAAAGACATACTGATCGAATTGCCAAAAACTGTGTGTGTTTATGTTTTAAAAAATAGAAGGATGTCTATAAGCACTTCGTTTCTTTTGTCAGTAAAAATCCACACTTCGTTTTTCTGTCTTGTCCGATAGTGTGTGACTGTGTTTGTAAATAAAAAGTCAACGTGAGTGTTTCTTTTAGGTCCGCGCGTTCAATGAGATTGTAATAGTGGTATTGTAAGTTTTGGTGTCAGGGAATGTTTACCTTCATGTCCGTGCTCCAGGGATATAAAGCGGAGCGATCGTCAGTCTGGCTACCCAACGTTGACCAGTCAACTTGAGTAACAGAATCGCCAAATTATTGGAGCTCCAAATGCACCTGGAATATGCCAGGTGCATTTTAAATGAGTTGGCTATGGAGACCATAGCAGAAGCTGCCATGCTTGAAGAGGAAGAAGGGAAAAAAAAGAAGAAAGAAGAAGAAGAAAAGAAGAGAGGGATCCTGCCTCACCTCATACTGAGACCTCTGTGTGAGGTCAAGCTGAGGTGAGGACGCCTCCACAGCCAGTATCAGCACGGCAAACAGAACCAGCACTACAGCCTCTACCACCAGTACAAAGACCTGTGGCTCCCCAAACTGAAAACTTGAGAGAGCAACCACAACAACAACAACATCCCCGGGTCTGGCATAGCGGAAGACAGAGTGAAGTCTTCAGAATCCCAGAAGATTGGAGTTCTGAAGCCAATCAAGAGGCCTATGAGCTCCCAATCACAAATGTGAATTGGGCAAATGATTGGAGTAGGAGATGTGTCTGTGGTGCCCGGCCTGGGAGATGTCACCATTAGCCAGGTGCAATTGGGGTTCCAAGGAAAAACAGCTCTTCTCAGGGCTAGCCAGATCTCTAGAAAAGAGACACTATTCAAGTTGCCAATTTGTGTGAATGTAGAGTAGAGTGACTATAAACACTCACTCCTTTACTGATGTGTGTGTGTGTGTGTGTGTGTGTGTGTGTGTGTGTGTGTGTGTGTGTGTGTGTGTGTTTAGCGTTCACGTACATTTGTGTGGATAGTTGAGTGTGTGTTTTATGCGTTCGTGTACGTTTGAGTGGATAGTAGATATGGTGTGTTTTTTCTCTCTTCCCTTCTGTGTGGATAGTAGAGTGTGTGTTTGTGTGCGTTCGCGTACGTTTGTGTGGATAGCAGAGTGTGTTTTTGTGTGCGTTCGCGTACGTTTGTGTGGATAGTAGAGTGTATATAGTGTGTGTGTGTGTGTGTGTGTGTGTGTGTGTGTGTGTGTGTGTGTGTGTTTATATGCTTTTAGCGTACGTTTGTGCTGATTGTAGATATGTGTGTGTTTTTCTTCTCTTCCCTTCTGTGTGGATAGCATATATGGTGTGTTTGTGTGCGTTCGTGCACGTTTGTGTGGATAGTAGATATGGGTGCGTTTCTCTTCTCTTCCCTTCTGTGTGGATAGTAGACATGGTGTGTTTTTCTTCCTCCCCTTCTGTATCGATAGTATATAATATGTGAAGTGAGTGTAAAGAATGTTTGCCTTCACGTCCGTGCTTGAAGTATATAAGTCATAGCGCTCGTCATTCACGCCATTCTACAGAGAATAGAAAATGGCTAGCAACATGGAGAGGATGCTGAGATTGCAGGAGGTAGTAGACACACTAAGTATGGTGGAGGAGATGCTAGTTAGAATGCAGTTTGGGCTTACAGTCCTCATAGAGTAAGTATGGAAATTAACAATTTAAAGAAAGGGAAGGAGATCATAAATGAGATGATTAGAATAAAAAAGGAAGATATAGAAGACAAACAGAGGATGAGAGAATGGAATGAAAAAATTGAAAAAGAAGAGGAGAATGAAAAAAGGAAGAAACGGGAAGAGGAGGAGGAGAAGGAAAAACGGGAGGAGGAAAAGAATGCGAAGAAAAAGAAGAGTGTAGGACAGAAAATAAGTTGGTGGAGGAAAAGAAGAACTTAGAAGACAAAGAAGAAGAAGAAATCCAAAGGCCCTTTTCAGGCCCACTCATATGCCTCGAAAAGATATCTCTTCTCTCGTGCCTAAAAAACATTTTAGCCGATTGTATATTTTAGGTATGATAGCTTGATGTTCATCAGTCTATGGTTGTGTTGTATATGTCTATATCTCTAACCATGTTTCTATGTCTATGTCTATTGTGTTTGTCCCTACCTATGGCAGCCGCGTGTATTCAGGTCAGCCACTTGCAACATTGTTTCCAGTACCATGACGTCACCCCACCTGTTCCATTCCTATTGTCCCTATACAGACCCAATATTTTTTTTTGTCCCTACATAGGCCCGGGGGGGGGGGTTGTAATGCTAATTCCCATTGTCCCTATAAATCTTGTCCCTATACAGGCCCGGGGTGTGTGGGTGGTCTGTAATGTATTGTCCCTATATCGCCCCCACTTCACTACTCTTTTGTATATTTAACCATTTAACCGTTGGCATTGCTGATTGGGGGCTCGGAGTTTTACATATATCTTTCACTAAATTTAACTTCTAACAAAATCGAGCCTGGGTGGGACTTCTATAATAGTTTAATTAAAATATTGGGAGCACCCCACCCCAACCGTAACAATTCCTCACAGGCTCATTCAGCTGTATGTGTGTGGGTGGGTTGGTGTGGGTGTACAACCATTAACGTAAAAAAATGATTACTTCTAATATTGCTCAAAAGAATCTAAATAGTTGCTTAGTAATAATTTTTCAATAATGTATGATCGACTTAATAGTTACGATGTATTCCGCTTCAGGAATAAGGTGGCAGGGGACAGTTTCGCATATTGGTCCCAGGCAAATTTCTTAACTTAAGGGTATGGTGTGACCTTTTGAGCTATTATTGTGTAATAATTAAAGATATGGACATACTTGTGAATTTGGTCCTTCAGGCTTGTGTTGTTCTTGGAAATGATGTTAGGCATGTACACTTCAAGCAGTCACTGCACAGCATGTAGCCAGTGAAATACCAATAGTCGGCTAGGAAGCAGAGCTAGCGACTTATAGCGGTGGACACGTTGGTTCAATGCAAGTAGAATATCTCAAAAACTGATTGGATGATAAGTATGTTGAGTAGCATCAAACTATTAAGTACATAATGTTTTTCAAAATTATCACCTAGGGAAAGTGCTTGTGTTTGCACTGTGAGCACCGCGTGTTCTCAAAAATGACCTTCGGACATGTAAAATGAATGTGTAAATTTGGGGATGAGGTGCATCGACTTTTTATTCTATGAATTTCCATTGACTTGTCAGATCAAGTGAATGATATTGTTATTTGTTACTTTATTCAAGTGAATGATATTGTTATTTGTTACTTTATTACACCTATCCAAAAATATGGACCTTTTTGACCTCACTCATGTATTTTATTTTTAATGAATTTTTATATTAGGCAGGTGTATGCAACATTAAATGCGCATAAAAACTCTCCTCTGCCCCCTAAGCATTTTGACATAAAAATAAATTTGCTTGCACCCGGGGACGAACATAGAATACTAGAATTTTGTGCAATTAAAACTATACTCGATGTACAGTAAATTACCGAGAGAACGTTCTATTCCATTTTTCCATTTTTGATAGTTTTATTTTCTTTTTCAATTTATGGTGACATAAATCCAAAATTCATATACTTGATCCTTACTCAATATAGCCTGATTTTACATACATAGTGATTACTAAATACAGCCTAAATTCATATACATTATGATTACTATATACAGCCTGAATTCATACACATTATGATTACTGTATACAGCCCTGATTTCATATACAAGATGATTACAACCGGCTTTCATAACATGGTGATGACTAAATACGACCAGATTTTATACATATGATGATTACATAATACAGGCTGATTTCATACAGTGTTGATGACTAGATACAGCAGGGTTTGATAAATTGATGATGACTGAATACAGCAGGGTTTCGTAATATGGTGATGACCAAATGGTGCAAGGTTTCGTAACAAACGGCATTATTAATCAGTTAAATTCGAGAAGAAGAAATAGAAAACATTTAAACTAAATTTTATGAATTTTAAAGCCCTTTCAACCAATGGTTAAATAGTAAATAAAGAATTTAGCGAAAATTGTCAATCTCCATTGGCATAGTTGGAAATGACGCATGATTTCGTGACTGAAACTATATTCAGAACTTGTTGTAGTGAACTGTCCCCATCCTATTGATTTATGGAGGCATGGCAAAGACACTTGTCTATGCTGATAAGTACGTTTACAAATACAATTAACTCTCATATCCTCTCATCAGCGCGTACATTATATAACTTCTTCTGTTGAAATTTTATCTCCTCAGCAAATTATAACACTGCCGATGTTCAAGTAAGTGATCATCATCCGTACCATTGAAAATGACACAGTCCTCACCGTTTCATATCACATACTTGAAGAACCTTAGCGATAACATTATAGTGGTGCGGTTTTTCATATGTTTAACCATTCATTGATACATGGAGAGAAAATAGAATATGCAGGTTAAAGAATTTTACTTCGTTCTCTACTGACAATCCGGGGCAGAGGGTTATGGCACCCATTTCCTTGACTGCACGCAACAACCTGCCGACTCGGTTTGGATTCAAGTTGGTGCGTGCAGGCAAGGCGATGAGTTGCGTAGCTCGCAGACATGGGTGGATTCCAAGTATGAAATGAATAAAAATGTCTTGAACCGGTATGATAATATTATTTCTCTATATATAATTTCACATCATATTATCATGCATCTTCCTGTGGAATACAGGGATAGCACTTTCCCACTCTGTTTCATATTGTGTAATACGTAACAGACACAAACTCTCACACAAACATACACACATCCGCACTCCATTTATATATATATATATATATATATATATATATATATATATATA
>JAECUM010022297.1:0-11747 GCA_016617855.1 Megalonaias nervosa | reverse complement strand
ACAACAACAACAACAACAATATATATATATATATATATATATATATATATATATATATATATATATATATATATATATAAATTGCTTATGTTTTTTAGAACAACACTTACTAAAATATACATGATGGTGCATATCTGCGAGGCAGAACTGCACTATCCATCCCTTTTATTCAGTTATTTTGAGCTCTACTGGTCCTAGACCAGAAGAACATATGGGATGGTCTGTTGCCAGACGTCCGTTCACCATCGTCTGTCTTTCGACGTCCATCCGTCCTTCCATTAGCACAAGTTTGGTATCGATACTCCTCCTAGACTATTTTCAGGATTACCATGAAACTTTACACACATTCATCCGATGGTTTAGTTGGGCCTTAATGAAAATTGAGCTACTCTGACCTCCAATATGGCAGCCACAGCAGCCATCGTGAAAATATTGTTATCGCTATTCCTCCTGAGCGGATGGTCATATCAACAAATTGCTTTCGCTAAAAGACGTCCAGTGATATCTAGTTGGTCCTAAATGAAACTGGTGCCAATCTGACGTCCAGTAAGGCCGCTATTGCAGCCAGCTTGAAAATCTTGGTATCGTTACTTCTGAATGGATGGTGGTTTCAACATGGGGTTTTCACTGAAAGACTTCTTATGGTGTCTAGTTGGCGTTATATGAAAATTATGCCGATTTAAAGTCCAGTATTGCTGCCACATTAGCCATCTTAAAAATATTGTTATCGCTACTCCTTCTGACCTGAATGAACGGCCTCATCAACATCGAGTTTTCACTGAAAGACTTCTTATGTCTAGTTGGTCCTAATGAAAATGGTGCCGATTCGACGTTCATTATGGCCTCAGTGGCAGCCAGCTTGAAAATCGTGTTATTGCTATTTATGCTGAATGGATGGTTATATCAACAGGGGGTTTTCACCAGAGTACTTCTTCTGATGTCTTGTTGGTGCTAAATTAAAATGATGTCGACCTGAGGTCCAATATGGACGGCATATTGGCCATCTTGAAAATTTTGTCATTGCTTCTCCTCCAACATGGACGATCATATCAACATGAGTTTTCTACTTAAAGACTTTTATGATGTTTAGTTGGTCCTAAATAAAAATGTTGCTGGACTGACTGGCTGGCACGGCAGCTATCTTTAAAATCTTGTTATCGTTACTCCTGAATAGATGGTCGCATAAATATGGGTTGCACTGAAAGACTTCATATAATGTTCCTAAATAAAAATGGTACCAATCTAACATCCAATATGGCAGCCATCTTAAAAAAAATCATGTTATCACAACTCTTCTTGAACAGAATGTCATATTAATGTGGGTTTTCACCACAGGACTTCTTATGATGTATATTTGGTATTAAATGAAAATAGTGCAGATCTGACATCTAATATGGCCCCCGTGGCAGCCGTCTTAAAAATGTTGTTATTGCTACTTCTCCTGAATGGAAAGTCTTTTCTTGAAAATGTATTATCTCTACTCCTCTCCAAGACGATGGCTATATCAACACGACGTTTTCACCAGTAGACTTCTTGTCATACTTAGTTGGTCCTAAATGAAAATTGTGCCAGTTGTGTATCCAATATGGCCGCCATGATGACTGTCTTAAAAATCTTGTTGTCACTACTCCCCTTGAATGGGTGATGATTATGATGGGTTCTTTACCAAGTCCTGAATGAAAATGGTGCCAGTCACACAGTCAGTATAACTGCCACACTGACAGTCTTCAAAATCTTGTCTCTACTTCCACTGAATCGATGATCATTATGACATCTACTTTTCACCAAAAGACTTCTGATGTTATCTACTTTGTCCTAAATAAAAATGGTACCACGCTGGCATCCCGTGTGTGTACCACAACAATATTTTGAAAATTTTGTTATTGCTGAAAAATATCAGAGATGGTTTCAACACTCGATAGTTATAAGGATAAACTGGACTTATGCTGAATCTTTTCGCCCAGTAGAGCGTCAGTCTCTTAGAGGGACTCTTGTTATTTTTGTGAATATATTACAAATTCTAATGAAACAAAATATTAACTTGCATTTGGACCTAACGATGCCTAAATGCTGTTTTTTATCTGCATTTTATAAATGAGCATCATAGTAATTATCATATCTTCGAAGTGTTTATATTAATTCAATGGATAACTTTCTTTTTAAAAAAAAAAATGTTTTCAGACGATTTTGCCTGGTAAGGGGGAGTTAATTTTCTGTTCTGCTTAGTACAGTGTGATGTGGGAGATAATGAATGCTGTGCTACGTATAAATGCCCCTTAAGACAAGTTTGATAAATGCCCCTTAAGACAAGTTTAATAAATGCCCTTTAAGACATGTTTAATAAATGCCCCTTAAGACATGTTTAATAAATGCCCCTTAAGACATGTTTAATAAATGCTCCTTAAGACATGTTTGATAAATGATGGTGTTCTTAATGATATTTTCATGAATTTTTTGCAGTATTATTTTGCTACAACTATCGTCACTACTTTGCTGTTGCTGCCAATACCAACACCGCCACCACCCCGGACACCTAATACCGACATATATTTCATACAATAAATTGGAGAATTAAAAAGTGTCTTTGCGTCTGAGAGATAATAACATTCACAGATTGTCAATATATTCACAGTTAAGCAATTCTATTGTGTTTACGAGTCTTATCTAAGTATTAATATGTATTGATGCCTTATAATGAAATCTCGTCTTCATTTACTGGAAATTAATCCGTTTTAAATGTCTTTCCTGTTCGATTGATTGCTCTTTTCAGTTCATTACATGAGGAATATGAGATCATACCCAATATATACCATATGTTAGTGTGCATAATGCACTGAACTGTGAACAGCAAATTGATTAATATCTCTTCATTTCATTTGGGGGAGGTTTATATACGCGTAAGTACTGTAAAAATCACTTCTTACCTGAAGCAATTTTTCATACCTGAGAGATCGATTATATCCTATGCATTAAATCACACTGTAATTAAATTTACACACGGTGCCCTTTGCGATCCAGTAAGTGTATCACCTGGACTGTTTCACATTTCACATATATTGGACCATTCGTCTTTTTCCAACGAAGCTAATGACATTCAGTTTTAATGCAGGTGTTTGAGATCACTGTTTAGGTTTAAGAATCTGGTACATTTCGGGCACGTTATTTGATTTTAGTAACCGGATATATTTTGTCAAAGTGTGCAAAGCAAAACTAGTCTACTGATTTGTCAGCCGTTACTCGCTGTATATATGTCTACAGATGATTGGTCGTCGCGCACTAATATAGAAACTCAAATTCAGCATTGCTCATCAAAGTTACTAAAGATAACTGAGGATACATTAATAGACTAGTTTGCTTAATTTTCTTTATAAACGATACCAGAGACATCAGTAGCATAATAGCTTAATCACGCAGCGCCGCATGATGCCTTTATAGCTTTGGACTTGTTGAACAGTTGCTAGCGTCTGTGTAATAGATGCCGCTTACAAATACATTGTTTGACTACCAGATAAGCAAATTGTGTATTAAAGAAACAAATAAGTACACACAAACCATATGACAACCTCGTCGAAAAATTGTCTCCGAAAGTGTACGCCTGCAATTTTGGCAGCGATTAGAGGGTAAAATAATCGTACACTCCGGACTAAATCGCTAGAAACTGTACACCGTAGTCTCTAGAAAGTGCACGACTGTCGTTGTCAGGTGTACGGCATTTACTACCCGTCAGGTATGTCGTCCACTCTTCTAATGTTTCATTCTTACTGCAGAACATGATTTAATTTCTGATCCTTCGAGGAACTGTGGCCAAACATGGGCGCATGAAGTCTAATTCACCAATATGGGAAATGCCCCAATAACGAAACTATGTTATTAAAAAAAAGGACGTGATTAGAATATTCAAACTGCTTACTAACACTGAACAAGTTATACGTCTACATATCTCTTCTTATACATAGCAGATCATGAGATTTTACATATCCCGTCATGTACATGACATATCTTGAGTTCTTACATATCTCCTCAGACAGGGAGAGATGGTATGGTCCCCATTTGTTAGGCGGTGCTTTGGTCTTCGTCATATGATCGACCACGATGTTATTGCCCGGACTGAGTAAACAATCAGATAGAATATGAAATTAATGGATGGATAACAGAGATCTGAGCAGAGATATAGAATAGAACAATACGAGCCGCCGTATGTAAAATATAACAATTTAATTAATTACATAAAATGAAATTGAACATGACATTTGAATGATACACTTTCTCTTAGAAAAAGAATTACAAGATTTATGCGAAATACAATTAGCTGTTCTGTTACACCGATAAAACAAATTTCACCATAGAATCGAGTGAATGATCGAACTAAAATTGCCGGTATGTCAGCATGAATTGGTTGCCTCTAGTCCTTTCCCAACCACTATTGGTGACAGGTCAACATTTCCTTCTTCTTCTTCTTCCTCTTCTTCTTCTCTCTCTCTCTCTCTCTCTCTCTCTCTCTCTCTCTCTCTCTCTCTCTCTCCTGCCTCTTCGGGTCAAACAACCGTAACTTGGTTGTAGTCTGCTCTCCTTTTTCCCACTGTGTAACACAGGTATAGTGCTATTTTCCCTTCAATAAATATAATACACAGCCTAAATATTTTTCAGGGATTTTTTTCTTCTGGGATCGAACAATATTTCCACTCTATTTACGTCAGATATCGTCTTTTCATAATTCAAGAGACTTAGGATAATATGGTCAGTTCACAACCTGATACTGATACAATACACACAACCCTATTGTCATAAAATTAATGTCATTTTCCTTAGCTGCAAGCCGCATTCATAACTGGAACCATGACATAACTGGACCTCTTAGATAAGTTATTACATCCGAGTGTGGGCTGTACATTACTAGCTGAAGTATGTCAGTCGATACACGCCGATTTTCTTGGTTAAGAAACTTCACAACTTAATTACACGAATGAATTAAAGGATTTCACATCTTGTCTTAACTACATTACTTGTTAACTAGCGACTCCTTGACATACACATAGTAAAATCAATTCTCAGCATACATGATACGTATCATTTAAGACAGATAAATTAATTCTCACAATTTGTACCAGAGTAATGCATGAAATTCCTACGATATATGATTTCTGTTGCATAAAAACCACTAAATCCGAACACATTCATATCAATGAAATATTATATGACATTCTTACAATACATGAGTCATATAATTTTCAAGATCATTGAATGCAAAATTAATTTCTGAACTAAAGGAAAATTGAAGTATAATTTAAAATGAATAAATTCAAGAAATAATTAGAAACTTACATAAATGAATATATTGTACGTGATTGGGACAATACCTTTGTGCCCTTTCGAGAATCGCTCTTTCTAAGCAACCGAGTCTCTCATTTTGGTTCCGGGTCTCTCAAATTCTTCCAGACCCATTCCGTTGGATAATTTATTTAACGAGAAAAATTACGTCTCCAACTTCCCTTTCGGCAGAAAGACTTGGACTGCCGAATTTCGCAAGGGAAAGCACTTAAAACATTGAATTTAGAGTGGGACCCACCCCCACCCCACCCCCCGTTTGGCTTAGCCAGTGAACATTAACTTTCTCTAATCGCCAAAATTTTAACACTCCCATCGACGTCATAATAAATCTCTCTGATCCACCTTTATTAATAACTATTCGTGAAGAATTTCATTTTATGAGGCATATTTCAAATGACCAAAGATTGTTTGTGGCTTGTCTCAACTTTGTCATTTTCCGCTACTTGACCCTATGTTAGCATTAGCTCTTGTGTCTGTTAGACCATAATTCTAACGGACTCTAATTAAAATACAATTATGCCTCCAAACAAGAGAGATTAACCATCGCAAACTACCAAATTTATTGCGAACCTAGTCCTACGTCAATCTTAATGGTTACGTGTCACGCTGACCACGACAAAATGTGCTGCGAGAAACATTTCAATAATTTTGCACCATTACACCGTCTTACACATGATATAGCTTGAGTTCTTACATATCCCGTCTAACACATGACATACCTGGAGTTCTTACATTTCCCGTCTTACACATGACATATCTTCAATTCTTACATATCCCGTCTTACACATGATATATCTTTAATTCTTACATATCCCGTCTTACACATGATATATCTTTAATTCTTACATATCCCGTCTTACACATGACATATCTTGAATTCTTACATATCCCGTCTTACACATGATATATCTTTAATTCTTACATATCCCGTCTTACACATGATATATCTTTAATTCTTACATATCCCGTCTTACACATGATATCTTTAATTCTTACATATCCCGTCTTACACATGATATCTTTAATTCTTACATATCCCGTCTTACACATGATATATCTTTAATTCTTACATATCCCGTCTTACACATGACATATCTTGAATTCTTACATATCCCGTCTTACACATGATATATGTTTAATTCTTACATATCCCTTCTCAGACATGACATACCTTGAGTTCTTACATGTCCTGTCTTAAAATCACGTATCTTGAGTTCTTACACATCACTTCCTATACGTATTTTGAGATCTTACACTCCTTTAAAAATTCTTCCATATACATAACCTCAGAATGTCTGAGAATATTTAACGCCTGTCATGGCTAGGTATCAAGTTTTGAGGCACTGTCCACCAAAACTAAAGTACACTGGCGTCCAACATTTTATGGCGTACACATTGTGAATGAACAATTAAAGGACTGTCCTGATGTTATGTATTGCAATATCTGGCTTTCGGAACATTATTTTTACGAACTAAAAACAAGATAGACCCATATATGTAGTTCATTATGCTGGAGTAGATCTTGGTCTAGTTTGTTCGCAGTCGGGCAAGCGTTATTACGCGACTAAATAGGTGCTTGATGTGACCGATTGAGTAATTATTATTTCTTATTATATTATGTATATGCGAAGTCTGTATATACATTAGTATTTAGAAATACAAAGGATGAGTCTTTCACATTAAACTGTTTTCTCAAGCTATACCGCGCGTAGCTTGAGAAACATCGTACCAAGGTTTATCTTAAGCATTCGAATTTTCATCCAGCGCAGTCTGTTGATATTTTGTGGTCCCGGCTTGCGATTATTCCAGGACTTCCACCGGAAAAGAGTTCTAGGTCAAACTGTTGTGCAGTTACGCACTGAATAGATTCGAATGCTTTTCTTGGATAAATTCTCACCGAAACTGCATAAGCAAACAGTTCTCAGACGTATTCGACGGAACCGCATGATTCCAAAGATACACCTAGTACAAATATTAGTACTCTTACTTCGTGTACAGGGTACTAAAACGAACCTATATGTATCAATGGAACACCCGGGTGTGATTCACACACGGCGCGTTTTAATTATATTGTCAAAACGTTTGAAGATGCTCCATACGTATACTGAAAGAATTCAATAGTCTTCTTATTTAATACCAGACTTGCCGAATTTCATTGAAGAAGTACGTGTAAAATAGCATTTACCTTCTTCATCTGATATTTTCTTTTGGATCGTCCGTCGCTCATCTAGTAACTACTTCATTTTTCAGTCTCGTTTTCTCTGACATTGCATTATTGGAAAGGTATACAGATCGTAGTAAATATGGTATGACTTGAATAACGTATAATAGTATATCCAAATATAGTATAGCAAGCCTTATTTGGATAACGAATTTCCGCGAGAATCTTGTGTTATCTATCATGGCCAACAAATTACGGTTAGCGTAAATATATCAGTATAATTTACCGTATATTGGCTTAATACATTTATCATTAACCAAACTTACTGAAAAAATAACTCGACTTTGGTTGTAGATTTTAACTGGAGTCATCTTTCCTTGACAATAGATTCATTTGCTCCATTGTATGGTATCGCTTAGTAGCATCGATCACGTCTGACTTTCGAGTAATCGAATTGAATTTGCCATTTCGAGCCCATGAGAACAAATTTTGATATCCGTTGCAGCCCTCGTCCGCATCCTAATCAGCTTTCGTAAATTTTGTTTTTAAAAGACGTGTTTATTTGTGGTCGAAAATAAACAAACATAACCGGAAGAATTAATTCAGTACCACAGTCGTCAACTTTTCAAAAGGTTCCTTCCCGATCAGAAAAAAAAGACTCGTATCGCAAAAATAATCAGTGTCACAAAAATATATTCGTATTCCAAGGTCACGATCGAAATTAGTTGAAACGAATTAGTATAAGAGTCGTGTTGTATTTGTATTAACCTACACGTATGTTCAGAGAAATGAACGAAATTTTAACCTATCGAGTGTAATTGAAAGGCAATATTTATTTTCATTAACCTTTTTTATGCGGATAAATTCTTACTCATTTTCACGTTCCACAGTACTTTATCAAAGAAAAGTATTCATGGTAAGAAAAGAATGAATTTCCCATTTTGCATTTTCTTTATAAAATAATCAAAGAAATCCAGGTACGTTTCTTCTTAAATAAAATCCTTGCTGATGCGTATTGGTTCACGATTGACTAAAATTATACAAAATCACATTAAGCGCAGGTGCTTCAAGTAAACGATCTCCTTGGCATGATACGTTTTCACCTGAAATCTGAACGCGTTGTTTAGTTAATACAAAAAACAAGTCTGAAAGTTTTGCTTCATCATCTCGACCATACATAGAAACGTCACCAAAAAAAAAAAAAAATGAATCCTAGAAAGTCGATGGTATTTGTGGGTTGCAGACCCACTAGCTTGTCGACTTAATAATTATGCACTGTCACTCCTGATTCGTAGCCCATAGATGAAATTATATAGAGGTTATTGTTGAGAATTGAAAACATGCGCTAAACAGAGCGGAAAGTGCTATCTCTAGATCCTAACGGAGAATGCTTGAGAATATATATATATATATATATATATATATATATATATATATATATATATATATATATATATATAGTTTCTCTGCGAAATATGTCATCACGTCAATGATAATATGATGTTATCTTGTTCCGCTTAAGGTTGAGCCTTTATGGAAACTACCATTTTCACTCATAGCAAATGTTCTAATCAACCAAGTCCGCTTTTTTAATTTTTAAATGAGACCTTTTTCGGTCGGGGTTTTTCTGGACAAACTTTGTTCATTTCAGTCTGTTGCTCAGTCGCAAACTGTCTAACAAGTACCTGTACAGACGTGTATACACGAGTACTTGGTCCGATTTTAAGTCCATTTATCACCCGCTTCTCCAGAGCACTTGTAGTCTCTCAATGTACGACGTCGACCATGGTTGTTTTGATGGGGCAGGGCAATTGTATATTAGAATATTTTGAACGGTTTATATTTCCTGAAGTAAAAGAGTACAATCTCGTTCGATTGTCTTTCACAGTTTTATAAAGAAAGGTTTACCATAATAGCAGAATGGTGTACTCGGCACGTACGATGTATATAAAATTGTTGCCGACATCGTGTTGGGCATTGATGCAATTTGTAATTATACCAGAAGTAGGACCATAGTGTAACCAGTTCTCGCAAAGTAACACAAACGGCAGTGTACGTGACAAGAATCTACTTTTTGTGGATAGTTCCCTTTTATGCTTCGTGTGCATGCATTGTGAGCATTTTCATAAATTTACTTTGCATTTGGTTTTTTTTTTTTTTTTTTTTTTTTTTTTTTTTTGATTCGCATTGTTTAAATGTCTTGAAATTAAGATTGTGTTCGGTGTAAAAACAGGGCTGAAATTCGCATCAGAAAAAGGTCCAGCTTAGACGAACACAGAGGTTTCCCCGTAAAAATTTGAACACGACTATGAGTAATATGGTCACGTGAGGCTTTAAAGCGTGGTATGAATCGCGTATAACAGGTGCACCTCGACATGCTTTCACGTTTTAATTTCTGTGATAATGAAATACTTTTAACTGCTGTAGACGACGTAATAAAATAGTTTTAATGCCCGTAATGTTTTCTCGTAGGAGTAAATCAGTTTTGATGCGCTATTTAGGAGCAATAGATGAAGCAACTCATTTTATTGTGTAATGCTCTCTCTCTCTCTCTCTCTCTCTCTCTCTCTCTCTCTCTCTCATGCAGCTCAGTTTCCTAGACACTGTTGTATGCATGTTTCATTTAGTTTCATGTGTGAATTCACATTTATCACCCATGTTAAGTTTGTTAGCATCCATAAAAAGTAAATTGTGGGTTTTGGATTATGCACTGGATGCATACCTTCACGTTTGTATCCAGTTATAAAAGACAAGAAAAACCTTTAATTTGTGTCGTTTTCATGTATTGGAATTGCAGTAAAAAAGTGCAATATTTCACTCTTGTCCTCTTTGGTATCCATTTTAGTTTTGTACTATTCTTACTTTGGTGCACTTTTCCTTACGTTAGGAAATCCCAGTACAGTGAAGCGATTTGTTTAAATCTGCGTCACCATTTCATGTTTAGTGTTGGAGGTAGCACGTTATTTTCTTTAACGAAATGAATATATGAAAACGCAGCCTAACATCTTTGGTATCTTGTCGTATGACCTAAATCAACAAAGTTATAGTCACATACAGCAATCTGTTTTATCTTTTTCGGTGAGCAAAAAAAAGGCAAAGTAAGTACAGCATGTCTAGAGCAGCTCGACTAAACATTGTCGATATGGGGTGCAAACTGTGTTAAATATTCTTTGGACGAATCGGTTGTATCAGTGCTATGGAATATTGTATATTATTCAGTTAGACATGCCCCCACCCCCTTTCAAGATCTGTCAGGGTTGAAGGACTGTTGGCAATGGAGCAAATTTTTTTGCAAAATATGCATAATATCAAAACAAATGATGGATCCACGTATATGTACAGACTCGTGTCAGTTCATTCAGTTGATGCGATCAGTCGTGCCGCCAACGATGTATGGTTGTATCTAATGGTAGGCTTGGTACCTGATGGGTGTGTGCAAGCATACTGTATGAAGGTACTCGTGTCCCGACAGAATTATACGAAATGGAGTAATTGTAAGGTTTGTTTTAATATTGCGGTGAGTACGGCGAATAAATACAAATCGCTGATTCTGTCTTCTCAAAGACTTGACACATCGGTGTTTTTCAAATGTTGACAATAAGATTAATAAATTGCCAGGTGTTTCAACCTTTTCTGTGAGCAAAGGCGAATACAACTGAATTCAGAAAATTCTCCCCTGGGCTAATTGAATAATAATGCTTTTCTTCATAAACTTAATAAAAGTGTCAATACTTAGATATGTATCTGTATGAAAAGACGAATCGACTTGAAAAACTTAATCTATCCATCGAAAAGGCGTTCTTATCGTCCTTTGCAGCATTTAAAATTATGCATGTACCAGCGCGTTAACTCTCTCTTCATATATATATATATATATATATATATATATATATATATATATAGACTCCGTTTTCTGCCATGTGATTGGGTGCGAACGGCCATCTTACACTGATGTACAATTTGTTACACATATGTAAGGCCTGTGGAATACTTTTTGCCAATGCTTTTTGATCAAGTTGTACCCGTGTCAACTCCTCGCAGCTTCATAATAACAACAGCAAGCCCATCCACCCACCCTCCCTCAGAATTTAGACTTAAGATGAAACTTTTCAAGCCGAGGAAATATCTCCAGTTAAGTTTAAGCATTGCAATCGCACAAGCCTTTCTGTACCCAAATAGTAGCCTTGGCAGCCAAACAGTAGCCTCAGTAGCCAAACAAAGCATTAGTAGCCAGACAGTATCCTCAATAGCCATACAG
>JAECUM010022296.1:0-58188 GCA_016617855.1 Megalonaias nervosa | reverse complement strand
AAATTTTCCGAAAAGAGATTCAAATCCAATGAAAATTATCATTACAATAAAATGTAATGAAGCAAAATTAAAATAAAAAAGAATTTAAAATTAACACATAAGTAAATAAAAAAGAATTTAAAATTAACACATAAGTAATTAAATTACATATATGTAACAATATCAAATATTTAAAAATATATTACTGTAATTATTAAAAAATTGTTTTAATTAATCTTGGTAATGTCAGAAGAGAATAGAACAATAGCTAATTTGTAGACATAATAGACACAATTATTGTAATAATAGTAAACATTATGCTAAAGTTTATGCTAAAAATTCGAAATTAAAATGTTTCTAGATAATTTTTCAAACTCAAGTTGTAAGCAATACCACTGAGATAATTGGTAATTGGTCGATGCCCATAGTCAGCTACAATAGTTTTGATCCTATTTACATTGACTTTGTATACCCGTTTTGCTGGTGGAGGTTGCTGTCCGGCAACATATTGTTCCAGCTCATTTTGTTCAGGCTCTGTTCTTTCACAGAGAAAATTATATGCATGGATGCATTCTAATGAGAGATATGAAGCCAATTACTATACAGAGAAAAGCTTATTTTATTTCTTTCATCTGTACTCACTGTTCACTAAATTCACATATAAATTAATGTTTGCTTTGTAAAAGTGAAGTGCTTCACTTATTTGTTTAATCTTTACTCAAACGAGAGAAGATTATATGCAAAGATGCCTGTTATTTCGATCTTATATGCAGCGATCTTATTAGCAGTTGATCATTTGTTTGGCGACGTTTTGTGCGCGACCTTATTGATGGATACCAATCTTAACTGTTTCTGTGCAGATTTCTGCTTGAGACTTTCTCTTCTGAAAAAGACTTAACCAATCATACATATATCAAAGCTGGCTACTAAATTTCCAGAAAAATGTAAACTTTCCAATTAAGCAAGTGAAAATGAGTCCAACTGCTAAATGCAGACCAAGATCTGCCATAATCATATAATACACTGGCAGATCTGTATCTGTGCAGTTTATTAGGAGTAATCAGTACAACAAACAACACAGACCCTGATCTGCAGGTGCATTATGCTATGGCAGATCATGATCTTTGTTTTTTTGCAGTTTGACTCGGTTTATGAGAGAATAAACATGGTAATTTAAAAACAATATAATATTCATTTTTAAGATCATCTCAGAGAATTTGTCATAAAATATGTAAGGAGTTATTTCATCTAATTTAATCACACAAAAGCATATCATCAAAGGTCAGTAAAATGTTAATCTAAAATAATGTACATTATTCAAACACAATGCAACATTGTCTGATAGTAACCCCAATAATGCAACCATAATATGCACGTGGAGAGATTACAAAACAGCAATGGTCAGTGGATTTGTCCAGGATTCATTTTCCCTCCACTTAAAGCAAAAAGGTTTCATTTAACCACGTGATTGTTTTTAAAACAGTAACATGAAAACTCACGTCATTTGATTGAGTTCCAACACATTGTGCACAGAGACATTCAAAAAGTCTCCCTTTGTCAGCCACAAGTTTTGAATGATGGCAGGAGATGAGTCAGCAGTAGCATAGACAACATCGTCTACATAAGCTCTGACTGCATCGTAACCGCGGACCCAGACGTTGATTCTCTGTCCATCCTCCAGAGTTTCCGTAATAAATGTCTCCTCACCGAAAAGGTCTGTGGTTACCACGAAGTCTGTCTCTTTGATCAGAGTGGCACCATATGTTATGTTATACTTCACTTGGAATTCAAGAACAGCTGAAATTATATAAATTATTTGAATGATAAAGTAGAAGAAAGTATGTATCCTAATGTTATTTAACCACACCACATATTACGTACATGAATCACTGAAATCATGAGAATTACTCAGTCATACAGTGAGACATTACTTATCCCAATATCTCACACGAAAATTACTCAGTCATGTGGTGAGACATTACTTATCCCAATATCTCACATGAAAATTAGTCATGTGGTGAGACATTACCTATCTCATTATCTCACATAAAAATTACCCAGTCTTACAGTGAAACATTACTTACCCCAATATCTTACATGAAAATTACTCAAATGGTGAAACATTACTTTATCCCAATATCTCACATGAAAATTATTCTGTCATACAGTGAGACATTACTTATCCCAAATTTGAGCATAGCTGAAACTATGCAAGATACAGCTGTCCCTCATTATAACAGAGATGTTGAGGCCCATAACCACCAACAATGTTATGCACCAAAGTGCTTTATAATAACAATATTGTTAGCATAGGTGTCAGCCCATTGAGATGTACGCCAGACGAATAAAAAACCTTACAAAGAGCAAAAAAACCTTACATGAAAAAATTTATTCATACATTATATAAGACCAACAGTTTTAAAACAACAAATGCTATACACAAAGTATTTTTATACATATTTACATAGTTATTTACATTTCTGAAACTTTATTTCATTCTTTTTTACTTATAACACTATCATCTTCCTGCTTTGGCTGAGCAAAGAAGCTTTTGATGGATGCTCCCTTCTTCATTTCAAAATTTCTTTCATGCAGTTTTATCCTGTAGTGTTCCTTCAGATCATATATGCCCAACGCCACCACTTTAATGTCTTTACTGCATATTTTACAAAAAGCATGGGAAGACTTGGATACATCCACAATGCCAGGGAAGACTTTAATACAATCAGCCTGAAACTTGTCACAACCTTGGTCAGTGTCTTCAAGCTTGCATTTCTTTGACTTAGGCTCAGCCATTTCATGGATGGAATATTTCAACTAGATGAAAGAAATAAAAAAAAATTGTTCAAAAATTTAGATTTGACATGTGATAGAAGAAAATTTCCCGATTACAAATATGTTATGAATTTTATGTTTTCCCCCATAAACCCCAAAATATTATGCCAGGAGCTATCCAAAAATTGAAATCTAAAAATTAAAAAAAATTGACATAGTAGCAGTCCAGAAGTTTATACCTCGTAAGCTGTTGATCGTTTCTATCTGGTGTCTGAAAAGTTATGAATTTGCTATATGGTGTGCCGATTTTGGTCAAAAACTTGATATAAATTGGCAGTGTTACATATTTTCGAGCCACGAGAATGACGTCACTCAGTATCTGTACTACTTCCATCATTATGGCAATGCATCTTCATGTTTGCATTAAGTATCTGACAAACTTAATTCAAAACTATGACAGCATGATAAAATGCCAGTGCTAAATTCAGCAGACTATTTATTTTTAATTAGTATGTTGTTAAAAATTTTAATAGATTGACTTTATCTCCACACAGAAAAGTCAGATGAATTATGATTACACCAACATGACTGCCACACTATGTAAAGTACGAAAATTGATGTAAACTTGATGCATTTGATAGCAATAAGTATAAATAATAAAATAATAATGTATAAAATAAGAAAACATACTTACTACACAGGTAGTTAGTCAATATTTGAAATCCAAGTGAGCGTCAAATTTCAGAGCGATAAATGACAAGACCTTCACATACAGGAGTTGAACCATGAAACAAAACTCGTTGCATTATCAAAGAAAAAGTGCGGTTTTTGAGTATGATTTGATTGGTTGTTTCAGGCCGTCCTGATCTTGTTGAATTCTCGTTCTAAAAACAAAATTATGTCCAGAGTCCCGGATGCACACAAAACAGGGAAAAAAAATTTTTTTAAAAAATTTTACAAAAAAAACATACAAAACGGTTGTACTGCGCACACTGATGAAATTGGAAAAAACCATACAAATTATGGGTAAACCGTACAAGTTGACACCTATGTTGTTATGTAATGAAATGCAATATATTGAGAACAGTGTTATAGACTGAACCACAGTATAGCAAGAATGATCAAAATTTGACAATAAAAAAGCAATTTAAAATGTAAATAAGATATAACTCCAAGATACATGTGGTTTTCTTTCAACCAATATTGTTATACATTAATATGATTTTGATCATTGAATCTATAGTGGTACTACATAAAGAAATGCATTAAAACAAAGCACCTTATAATGAAGGAGAACTGTACATGAATCAAACAGTAAAACATCACAAAATAAATTAATTTTAACATCTGTATCTCACATACAGTACGAGAATGGTAATTAGATGAAATCTTTTAAACAATATTTATTCCATTCAATATGTACGATATAAAATACAAAGAACTAATAAAATTTTCTGAGGAACCAGCAAGAAGAAAATCATTCTTTTATTAAGTAATCTTCCTATAAAAGTATATAATGTGTAACTTTCAGAATAACAAAATTGATAAATGGAAATGATGAGCTAATGCTTGAACAAAAAGGACTACAGTAAATGGATACAAATAATAATATGCAAGTACTGTATATACTTGGTGTCAATACAAATTTTGTCATCATTTGATTCAACTGAGAATCTCATACTGACAAAGAGTCAGCGGACTGCTCAGAATATTTGTTTTTCTCTGTAGACAGCAGGGAGTACCTTTGGATAACAGTGCCAAATTATCACTGGGACCAACTGTATTTATTGTAATATTCCTCAATGCAATATAATTACAAAAAAGAAGATAATGAGTTACAGTCTCAAGCTGACCACAAATACATGTATGTGAATTTGCGGTACAATTATAATAAAGATCATAGGTAAGTGAAGTGAACTATTTCCTAGTCTGAGTCTAACATGTTGGACTTGAGCTTGGAGAGTACTTGTGTAGAAATATTTACAAACATAATTTCAATCTCTCTCTTTTAGCAATGTCTGAACAAGCAGAAGAACAGACAAGATCTAGCATAGCCAGAAGATTTCACTCTCTTGCAGCTGCAATCGTATAAAAACATTGGTATGAACAAGTTCTACCGAAGCTTGCAAATATTTGTTATTTCTATTTTGGGGATTTGGCTTAAGCATTTAGGTCACAAAGATAAGCCAGGGAAATATATATATATCACACACATTAGAGAACCAGGACATCAGATATTAAGATTTCAAAACTTTGATCAATATACTGGCTTTTTATAGACATACATTTTATGTGTTTAAAGGGAACTGAAAACAAAACAAGTGCATTTTTTGCTTTAATAAGTTTGGAACATGAATCAGATTCTAATGGCAAATGTTGCAATAATGATTAATTAACATAAGTTTTTCTCAGGAGGGGGCTTGGCCCTGATTAACAATGTATGTTGTCAGTGTTCACTGGCATGAAAATTTCTGTGCAATCACAGAGACTTGAAACACAACTTTAATTAGTTTAGCAAACTGATCCGTAATGAGGAATGGTATTCTGTGCTCTACCAAAAAATGTACAAACAAATTCTGCAAGTGCTGCTTAACCACTTTTGATCAAGTCTCAAATAAGGCCTTCTAAAGTAGCTCCTATGCAGTGGTGGCCATTTATGCTTGGTGATTTCATTTCTTCCCATATATTCTATAATTTTGTTTACAAGAAACATTAGTGCATACTAAGGATGTTTGCTGCTCACTTACACCCACCTAATCTCTGATTGCCACCTCCACCCACTTAATCTCTGATTTCCATTGTTGAACTTCTTGTATTATTTTTTAGCCAGTGGTTTTTTGGCATTAGAAGATTAAGGTCACGTTTGAGCATTTTGACATGAACTGTTAAAAAAAGATCTGAAAATATTCCTCTTAAAACATCTTGATAAGAACAACAACAATCAAGTAAGACAAAAAATAAAAATATCTTTTTTTGCTGATGTTGTTGTTGTTGTTGTTGTAGGGTTTAACGCCATTTTTCAGCACAAGATAGGCTATACATGGTGGCCAGTATAATTGGTGGAGGAAGAACCCTGGAAAACCCCGGGAAGAACCACCGCCCCACGAGAAGCTACTGGCAGGCTTTCTCACGTGCCCACATTAGCCGAGCCTGAGATTCGAACTCACGCAGACAGAGGTGAGATGGCAGTGATCCGTAACGGTGAGCGCTTTAGACCACTCGGCCACTCAGGGCCCTTGTTTTTGCTGAAGTAAATTTTTGGCCAGTCTCCTATTAACCTAACTTTCACCAATGGTTGACCAATTTGTAATTAAAGACTCATTAGCTATTATGGACCTACTTTGATCTCTTTGTTACTTAAAACACCCAAATAAATATCCTGCATTTGGCCTTAAATTCTCCTCATTACAACAATAGGGTAATCAATTTACAGCTTTTACATGTCAGCTGATTTGTAAAAATTCTTAATCGGATTGCTTTGCTTCACCAGGCATTGCACTGGTAGGACAACTCCAATCCCCAGTAAACTGGGTTTGACAGATCTCTGTAAAGTGTGGATAACATAGATAAAAATACCTCCTTTTTTCCTTCACAATTGTTAAAAATTCTTTTTGATTTTCAAAAGCAGTAGATATCAAGTATAAAACTGTATGTGCAGTAGACAGCTATTAAAATGGACATACTGCATGTAGAATCACATGTATGTTAAATGAACTATACTAAAATAAAGTTACCATTCTATGTTTATAGCATTTGGTAGCTAGAGTTTCCCACTGAATTTCGCTACAGGATTTTTTCAGCTGAAGCAGATCTAACAATACACATTGCTGCAATACGTATTTTCTTTTTTTCTCTTTTCTTTAGATAGTACAATCATAAACAGAGAAAGCAATAAAGTACATGACAAACAGGGCAATGACAGTAACAAAAATTAGGAGAGCAATGTGATTTACTGACAGGGGCATCTTCGGTTGGTGATTATAGTATTTATCAGGTTTCAAGGCAAACCATCAACAATATCACTCACCCAATCATACATATATAAACTTGTGAAAATAAATTCATACATGTATAAAAGCAGGGAGTGGAAAAAAAGTTTCCAACTTAAGTTTTCATATAATCTATTAAGCCAAAAGAAAAAATTTAAACAGTATGCATATTTTGGCTCCATACAAAAGATATGGCTTGGTTACTCAGTATAAGATTTCATTTTTACTCATTTTTCCCTCCCCACTCACCGAATTTATTATACCTTTGAAGAAGATCTTGTCAGTATTACACAACACAATATTGTATGATAGATATGTATCCTCTACATAAATGCTTAAATTATTTACATTGGATATAACCTGCTGTAAATTGTAATCAATTGTAACATGGTGTAAACTGTAATCAATTGCAACTTGATGTAAATTGTAATCAATCGCAATTAGTGAATTAGTAAAGGTAACCATTATCTTAACAAAGACGGCTGTCATGTACATTGAACTTTTCTGAGTTTTTCTGTGATACAATTAAAATTTGATGTGATGTAATATATGCAAGAGCATGTTAACAACATTCTGTGTCACTGTTAATGAACTATTAATAGTATAAACTTTGATAAAAAATCAGAATGATCAAAACAATGGAATTTCAAAAACCAAACTGGATTTCTAACTTTCTATTGAGTTCAGATTCATCTGGCTCCATCTCAGGGTTCACTACTCTGGATGTCAGCTTACATTCACAAACGAGGAGTAATTTCTCTGACAATATGGAATCAACAAAGCTTTCACAACTTCATTAAGATGATTACCCAGAATTCAATATGGCTCACATCATTGCATACCAGGTAAACAACAACAAGAGTTTTTGTAGGTTGTGTATAATATACAGAGTGTGACAATTACAGTTCTCCTCATATGATAACAGCTATTCTGAGCTATTTGAATTATAATCTGGAGCGCAAAAATGGACAAATTTTAAATTCCATGATGAGAAAGAAAATCTACATGTAACTGAAACATGTTACAGTACCACTAAAGGCTCCATATTCAGGGAATAGGCTATTGCCAGAACATTATAGTATCCACTGAGATAAAACAGGTGGATCAAAGTCCATCCTAAAATTCCTTTTGTCATTATCAACTGCAGATAAGCACTTTGCACAGTTTAAGGGAAAACTCAAAAACTGAGCTTAATACCATCCAATATAGACAGAGTAGTGCACAAGAGCAAGGAAAAATAAAACACAGACAAATCCCAAACCCATGACAAGGAAGAAGACAAGTCACCCATGCTGAAGAAGATATGAATAAAGCTGAAGATGTAAATGTGGTGTGTGAAGTCAATTTATACTTCACAGGTAACCCTAGGCCTATACCATTACATAAATCTGTCAGATGACCCTAGGCCTATACCGGTACATATATTGGACAGATGACCCTAGGCCTATACAAGTACATATATCAGACAGATGACCCTAGGCCTATACCAGTACATATATTGGACAGATGACCCTAAGCCTATACCAGTACATATACTGGACAGATGACCCTAGGCCTATACCAGTACATATATTGGACAGATGACCCTAAGCCTATACCAGTACATATACTGGACAGATGATCCTAGGCCTATACCAGTACATATATTGGACAGATGACCCTAAGCCTACACCAGTACATATACTGGACAGATGACCCTAGACCTATACCAGTACATATATCAGACAGATGACCCTAGGCCTATACCAGTACATATATCAGACAGATGATCCTAGGCCTATACTAGTACATATATTGGACAGATGATCCTAGACCTATACCAGTACATATATCAGACAGATGACCCTAGGCCTATACCAGTACATATATCAGACAGATGACATAATTAGGCCTATACCAGAACATATATCAGACAGATGGCCCTAGGCCTATACCAGTACATATATCAGACAGATGACATAATTAGGCCTATACCAGTACATATATCTGACAGGCAACCCTAGGCCTATACCAGTACATATATCTACTACTATAAGTGGTACTTCATTAAAACAAATGTCAAATCCATGTTGTTACCAAGCAAATACACACCTGAAAAACAGTCCCCCAACTAAAGGAAGCAAAAGGCTTATTGGTTTGTCTATTGTGATAGGGGTCAAAATGAGAATGCTTCTAAATACTGATGTGAAACACTTTGAGATGCAAAAATAAATAGTCACGTCCAAAATGATGCAAATGGACTTATCACCATACAAAACTATTACTATACAATCAGGAGAAAATGGCATCAGTGATGACCAAACCACAACCCAAAAGAAGTGAACTACACAGTTCTACTGTCTGCCATACAGTCTAAAACTCACTCTGAATGTTGTATCATTGTTTCAGATTTACCCCTTCAAACAGATGCAAATGTATAAACAGTGAACATTTTGATAGATTTCTTTGAGAACTTAAATCATTATATGTACCTCAGTATTCCTCCTTTTTCACAGAGAACAAAGTGTACATGGAACCTACTAAACTGTTCAAATGATTAAGTTTTGCTTAAGCCTGCCGTTGAAACCAAATTTTTATATAGATATAGATACATATTTTATATAGATATGTTACCAAGAACATTTTTCTTCAATTCTATGGACCGCTCGCCCTCCATGTCATCATAATCTGCACTGACATGAGGATAAGGGTTAACTCTGTTCAGCCATTTCAATGTATGATGTCGCTCATTTATGAATCTGAAAAAACACACAATATATATATATATATATATATATATATATATATATATATATTTACTATATACCAAATATATAAAATGTAAAAAAACAGTTATCAGCTCCTTTTTCTTTACTGTTGACCTCTTTAGTCCAGGATGTGAAAATGACCAAGCAGAGCTAGCACTTTTTTGAAAGGTGCACATCTGGAGTAAGGCCAAGCTGTATACTCTATAACCCATATTAAACCCATCAATCATACACCAAAAAAAGGGAATTAAAAGTTCTTTTAACAATACCTAAGATAAGATTTACAAGTTCTTTTTAAATAGCCAGTAAAACCAGTGAAGAAAACTGAGGAGATTCTTTTCTTTCAAAACCTAATCCTATACAAAAATATGAAACTACAGAACATCACGTTTACCATGTTGGGTGAGTACCATTAAAAAAGCACTATTTGGCACTGATCAAATAATTTTTTTAATGAAAAGAAAATTTTAAAGAGGAAAGAGATGCTAATACAAGTAATTATTTCCTGAATCAGCTGGTCTCCATAGTCTTGCCTAAATAATCCATAGTCAGTATTTATCGAACTTCATCCGTACAAAATACTGAGAAACTGTATTGGTAAATAGGTCTGATGGTGTATAACAGGTCATTAAAGCCATCATTAAGTACATTTATTCCCTATCATTTCAAACAACCAGTTCAGAAAACAGATATTAAACTATAAGCATGCGTATCAGGAAATGTAGCATCCTTTCTCCAGAATCTAAGGGAGCTCATCCAGAAATCATATTTTCCTTCAGATGAACTGACTTCTAAAATGGCATTGTATCTCTGTACATAATAACCAAAATACTGCCAGGATTTTATCTGAATAGAGGTTCTCCCCCTTTTTTACTAAAATAAGGGAAGAATATAAAAAGGGGGGTGGGTGGGGAAATCACCATAGTTGATAATAAAGCCAAAACTTAATATGTCTCTATATTATCCAGCCCCATTCTCTGTACGGTCTCCACTGGAATAAAAATCCTCTAACATCCACCCTACAGTTGTATAAGCATTAATCTGTTGATTGTGAGTTTAATCTGTTCATTATCTGTGTATTCATGAATACGTGTCTGCGCTGACAATCACATTCACAGTCTGTCATGTGAAGGGGCATATGCACTGCTAGCTTAGCCAACTTCAGCAAGCTAGGAAACTCTTGTATATAGGTGTTTTTGTAAAATTTACCACAGTTCACAGGTACTGTCTGATGGACATCCCTGCTACAAAATACACATGATCTGGTGGCTCAGTGTGCTGTGTAAGAGTTAACGTCCTAAAGTTCAAACACTGATTTCCAATGTAAATGGATTATTTTCATATAATTTTTGCAAATATTACACAACATAATTCATTCTTGGAGTTGTGTTGTAACTATCTGCACTGTATAATAGTCAGGATTTCTGAAACCTAATTTGCATCAAGTTTTGGCTTCTTTTTCTCAGGTCATCTAACCCAAGACCTGACATCTTAAGAATCATTGTCCTCTGTTTGGCTTGAAACCACCCCCTTATCTTTCACTTTCTTCATTCTGCCATTCACTTGGCACATTTGTACCAGTACTGACTTGAGATTAAAAAAGAATAAGTAATTATTCTGTCCTGCTCAGTCATGCTTGATTATAATCACACCATCCAGAAAATGGACCAAAATTCATGCATGCAAAATGTGTGGAAACGAAATCAATTGCAGAATCCCATTAGTATACACCTTTCCTATTATAAATTGTTATCTGGATTTCCCAGCATCCTACTGTATTAACCTACATCTGCGTATAGAATGGACTGATATATTTTGATCAAATAAGTATCCTTACTTTTTTATTTTATTTTAGATTCTTATTTATTCAGGTTAAATAAAAAGTATATACTATGCTGATTACATTTTTATATGTGCAACTTTAAGCTAATTTGCAGCAGTTCTCCTGCATCACTGCTTTCAAGATGTGCAAATCTGTAAATTTTTGCATGATTGGCACACTCACATGCTCTGGCAGCAAGCCTGAGTCCTCTTTCATTTGTTTATGCATTGCAGAAGGGTCCAGAGGTGCTTTGCAGTTTGTCAGGTTCTGGACTCAGGCTCTTGGAGCTTGCTGCCTACAACAATCTTGTGCTAGCCATCACATTCGGCCCTCACAAAGCATCGAGAAGATGGACCTGACACAGTCCAGATGGACAACATCACAACCACATTGACTACATATTGGTGAAAATACAATTCTGCACAGGACTGAATATCGCCAGAACACAAACTTTTCCAGGAGCAGATATTGGAAATGACCATAATTTATTGATGACAATGTTTCGTTTCCACCTGAAAATGATCAAAAAGCCTAAGCAACCAAGAATCAGATTTGACCTTGAAAAATTGAAAGATCCAAAAGTCACAGAAACCTTCCAAGCAATGGTAGGTTATAATTTGCACCTTTGATAATCCTGGACGGTCAAGACACTGACCTAGAGTTCTTAACAACTACATTCAACACAGCTGTGACCAGTACAGCTAGCGAGATCATTGGCAAATATCGATGAACAAAGAAATCTTGGGTCACAACAGATGTCCTTGAACTATGTGACAAAAGAAGATGATCAGGAAAAGTATGAAAAAGGCAAAGGAATCCTGGATAGAAAGACAATGCTGTGAAATCGAAGACAGTCTGAGCAGAAACAACAGCAAGATTGCATATCAACTGTTGAAAGATCTCACAACCCATAAACAAGGGAAAACTACCACCATCCAAGATAAATCAGGAAAATGGCTCACAGAAGATCAAGAGATTCTCAAGCGATGGACAGAATACTCCTCAGAATTTTACAATCATAAGACCCAAGGAGATCCAGCAGTACTAAATTACTCTCAGGCAGAAGAAACTGATGACAACCCCATTCTTCGTGAAGAAGTAGAAATTGCAGTTAGGTCACTAAAGAAAGGAAAGTCAGCCAGCACTGACAACATACCAGCAGAGCTCATTCAAGCAGGAGGAGAAGAGACAGTCACAGTCCTTACAACAATCTGCAATAAGATATGGCAGACAGGAGAATGAACCACAACATGGACTCAATCCTTGGTCATTGTGTTCCCCAAGAAAGGAAACCTACAGCTATGCCCAAAACCACAGAACCATCAGTTTGATCAGTCACCCAAGCAAAGTCATGCTGAAGAAAATTCTCAACAGACTAAAGCCTCAAGCAGAGAAAATTATTACTGAAGAGCAGGCAGGCTTCTGAGCAGGAAGGAGCACCACAGAACAAATCTTCAATCTCAGACTCCTTTGTGAGAAATACCTTCAGCATCACCAGAATCTATACCACATCTTTATAGATTTCAAAAAGGCCTTTGATAGAGTATGGCATGCAGCCTTACAGGCAACTATGAGGAAGCACAACATCAGCTCAAACCTGGTGTAGGTTGTTGAGCACCTCTATGACAAAGCCATCAGTGCTGTCCTCATCAATGGCAGCAGAGGAGATTGGTTTCGAAGAACAGGTGGAGTCAGACAGGGATGTATACTGTCGCCTACACTCTTCAACATTTTCCTGGAAAGGATCATGGAGGATGCTTTGCATGACCACAAGGGCACTGTCAGCATCGGAGGAAGAATAATCACCAACCATCGCTTCGCAGATGAGATTGATGGTTTAGCAGGAGATGAAAGAGAACTGGCTGACTTGGTTGAGCGCATCGACACAACCTCCACAGCATATGGTATGGAGATTAGCGCCGAAAAAACCAAACTGAAGACAAACAACACTAATGGCATCAGTGCAGAAATAAAGGTCAGTGGACAGAAGCTGGAAACAGTCACAAATTTCAAGTACTTGGGATCAATTATGACAGATGAGGGCTCCAAACCAGAACTACTTTGCAGGATTGCCCAGACAACATCAGCAATAACAAGGATGAGACCAATATGGAAGGACAGCCAGTATTGCTCTTGGTTCCAAAATAAGACTGATGTACTCGATTGTCATGTCTGTCTTTCTGTATGCTTGTGAAACATGGACGCTCACATCAGATCTACAAAGAAGGATTCAAACCTTCAAAATGAGATGCTATCACAAGTTCTTGGGCATCTCATACATTGACCATTTACCAACGAAGAAGTCCACAACAGGATTCAACAAGCCATTGGATCCTATGTAGACCTCTTGACCACTGTAAAAAAAGCGCAAACTGAAGTGGTACGGTCATGTCTCAAGATCATTGGGACTGGCAAAAACAATCTTGCAAGGCACAGTGCGAGGGTGCAGAAGAAGAGGCAGACAGAAAAAGAGGTGGGAAGACAACATTAAGGAGTGGACAGGCATGGGATTTGGAGATTCCCAAATGGCAGTAGAGAACAGGGAAAGATGGAGAGAATTGGTTGCAAAGACAACTGTGGTGCCCCAACGACCTCTTGGGTTAAGGGATTAATGATGATGATGATGATGATGCTCTGGCAGTATCTTAATCTGTTGAGCTACCACATGAATAAATGAATGATGCATCCATTCCTCTAATCCCTAAGGAATCATTAACTTGAATTTCATAAATCCAAAACATACCAACATTAGTCTTCCTTAAAACATTACTGCATCTCTGGTTCCTCTTCATTTCTGCTGCATTGTTTCACTTGCTGACATTCTCATCTGCTGGTTTCTGGACATGAGCTGAGTATCTTTTATGCAGACAGCTAACTTCTAAGCACTAGCTACTAACATTAAAAATACCATGGACTGTGGTACATACCATGGTAGGGAAAGTTTATAAGAAAAGGGAATAGTTATTACAATTCAGAGATCTGGTGCTGCAGTACTTTATTCCCTGCAATTGTTGATATAAAACTTCCTATTCATAATTCTATCCCTTCAAAAATCATCTTGTAGAATTTTTTTGACTCAGCTTGAAACATGGAAAATATTCACAGCAAAATCTTTCATTAAACTCTGCAACATATGGAGTGTATGAAATCTCTGCAACTTCTACTTTTTGTGTATTTAAAATTTTAGAACAAGTTCATGGGAACTAAAACAAGACTTTGTTGACATTATTTTCATCTCAAATAAGAATCAAAACATTCTGCACTTGTTGACTATAAAGTACTTCATCTTAGCATTATTCATTATATAAGGCAGTTATAGTCATTGCACCAATTTCATTATATAATGGTGTGTGTGTGTGTGTGTGTGTATATATATATATATATATATATATATATATATATATATAATGTGCTGTACTGTACTGTACTGTATAAAGAAAAATGTAAAAATGACTGAAAGACCCAGACACAAATATTTACTCTGACAAAAGTACTTAAATCTAGTACATTAACTATTCCTGAGTGAGATCTGATTCAGTAGACAACCAAGAGACTCACTGACTCATAATGTTCATTAAGTACAGGTGTCTGCTTATTCAAGACTAATACTAATTAAAATGATCTGTCAATAAACAAGTGATTAGAGAATACCCCTACAGAAGATATGAAGTATATATACAATTTTTAAAGGGGTGTATGGGGTGTCCAGGGAGGGGTAGCACCTCTGGTTGGGGGAAGCAGTCGTACTCCCTCAGGGGTAGCTCGCCCACCTTTGGTCCCCACTTGGCACTCAGCTCTCACCTGTGGTTCCAAAAAGCTGTGGTATACACAGCGGCCACATCCTGGAAAACAGCTTCGACTGGCCAGCTAAACCAGGCTGAGGGTAGCCGATGGGTCTTAAACCCTCGGTGAGTTAGGCTTTGTCTACCTAGCATGTGAAGACTGGATTTGGCAGCCTGCGTGAAGTAACCACCAGCTGGTCAATGGGCAGAAAGGCAATTCCCAGCAAAGCGCTGTGGAGAGCTAAGAGCATGACGAGACATGTAGGACGTCCTGGTCATCCACTGCGCTCAACTCCATCTCCGGCCGACCCAACTTTGTCCTGCTGCTGGACTCAGATGGTTTTGGGCGAGAGAGTGAGGTCGACAAACTGCGCAACTCTTCCTCACTTAAAACAAAGTCACCGTGCAAGTCACTCTTGTCATCCACCCATCCCATTTCATCACCCACCAAAGTCCTGTGGCGACAGACAAGCGACAAAGCAGCAGGTGTGGGTACACTGGCAGCCGTAGCCGCAAACCTGCACGCAGGTGGCTCAGGCCATTAGGGTCGTTCACCACTGACACGGAGCAGCAGTGGAGTCTGGCAGCCCCCTGAGCGACTGAGCAGCCCTCTTCAGGAATGCACTGCTCACCTCCCTGGCATGAGGAAGAGGCTAGAAAAGGTGCCCTAAACATTGCCTGCTCTAAACCTCCCTGGCCAGCTTACCGCAGCTGGCGGGGACCCAACTTCAGTGGCTGAAACACAAAAAAGAAAATGAGGATTGTTCCTATCACACTTGGCGCAAGGAATGTGCACACCTTACTGGACAGAGATGATGTGGAAAGACCCCAGAGGATGACTGCCCTAATAGGAAAGGAACTCGCCAGATACAATGTGGACATAGCTGTCTTGAGCGAGACCCAGCTTGCAGGAGAAGGCGAACTCTGTGAAAGAGGCTCCGGATACACTTTCTTTTGGAGCGGCTGAGGAAGTGAAGAGCGCCATGAGGCTGGTGTCAGCTTTGCAGTGAAGACAGCACTGATTGGCAAATTGGCTGGACCTCCCAAGGGAGTAAACAACAGACTCATGACCATGATCTCCCCCTCTTGTCTGGAAGAAAGCACCTTACCATCATCAGTTGCTACGCTCCAACCATGACCTTCCCGGATGAAGTGAAGGTCAAGTTCTATGAGGATCTTCACTTTGTCATTGATGACGTTCCAATGACAGATAAGCTCGTCATTCTTGGCGACTTCAGTGCAAGAGTAGGCTGTGATCACGTTGCCTGGGATGGAGTAATGGGAAAGCACGGAGTGGGTCACTGTAACAGCAACGGTCTCCTTTTGCTCCAGACTTGCGCTGAGCATGAACTGCTGATCACCAATACAGTCTTCCGCCTCCCTACCTGTAACCGGATGTCATGGATGCACCCTCGCTATAAGCACTGGCATCTCATCAACTACATCATTTTCAGGAAGAGGGACAGGCAGGATGTGCATGTGACCAAGTCCTTGTGTGGCGCTGACTGCTGAACAGACCACGGCCTCATCATCACTAAGCCCAACATCCGCATTCAGACCAAAAGATGCCCGCAGGGAAAGAAGGCTCCTAAACAACTAAACATCACCAAGCTGAAACACACCAGTACCAAACAGTCTTTCATGGATGCCCTGGAAGAATGTCTGAAATCCACCCCTCTGGACAATCAGAATGTGGAGACCGACTGGGCAGCATTCAGAGAGCTGGTCTATAGCACAGCTTTGGAAATCCTAGAACCCTCAACCAGAAGGCACCAAGACTGGTTTGATGAGAACTGCAACGAGATCAAGCAGTTGCTGGATGAGAAACACTGCCTCCATCAAACCTACCTCAACAACCCCAAGTCCACCTCCAGGAAAGATGCGTACAACAATATACGCAGAACTGTACAGCAGAAACTCCATCAGATGCGAGACACATGGCTGAGCAACGAAGCTAATGATATCCAATGCTATGCAGACAGGCATGACATGAAGAACTTCTACAATGCTCTGAAAGTGTATGGACCTACATCCTCTGGATTATCCCCCCCTTCTCAGCACAGACGGGAACACACTAATTACTGACAAAGAGAAGATTCTTGAACGATGGGATGAACACTTTGACAGCGTCCTGAATCGCCCTTCATCCATCAATGATGAAGCCATCAGTCGTCTCCCCCAATTACCCATCAACAAAGCACTGGATGACCCTCCAACCTTGCTCGAGACACAGAAAGCGATACATCTGCTCTCCAGTGGCAAAGCCCCTGGTTCAGACTCCATCCCAGCAGAAGTCTACAAGGAAGGGGGCACAGCCCTGATAGAAAGGCTCCACCAACTGCTTTTACCGATGTGGCAGCAAGAGACGATCCCCCAGGAATTCAAAGACGCTTCCATAATCCACCTGTATAAGAGCAAAGGGAACCGCAGGCCTGCGACAACCACCAGGGTATATCCTTGCTCTCAATTGCAGGAAAGATACTCGCCAGAATCCTACTGAACCACCTCACTACGCACATTGAACAGGGACTCCTGCCAGAAAGCCAGTGTGGATTCCGGAAAGAACGCAGGACCATCGACATGGTGTTTGCTGCGAGGCAGCTACAAGAGAAATGTCAAGAGCAAAACGCCAACCTTTTCTCCATCTATGTCGACCTGACAAAGGCCATTGATACTGTCAGCAGAGAAGGATTGTTGAAGGTAATGGCCAAGTATGGATGCCTGAGAAAATTTATATCCATAGTGCAGCATTTCCATGATGGCACGCAGGCACAAGTCCAGGACAATGGAGAGACATCTGAGCCATTCCCAGTAACCAATGGCGTCAAGCAGGGTTGTGTTCTGGCACTGACACTGTTCAGTCAATTGTTCTCTGCCATGCTGACTGATGCCTTTAGAAACGGAGATGTTGGAGTCTGCATCAGGTACCATACAGATGGAAAACTGTTCAACCCCAGGAGACTTCAAGCGAAAACCAAGGTTATGACAAACACCATCAGGTAATTTTTATTTGCTGATGACTGCACCCTCAACGCTGGCTCAGAAGCCGACTTGCAATGCAGCGTTGACAAGTTCTTCAGTGCCTGCACAAACTTCGGACTCACCATCAATACCAAGAAGACTGAAGTCCTGCATCAGCCGGCCCCTGGAAAGCCCTATGTTGAGCCCAACATCATCATCAATGGCCAAAAACTCAATGTAGTGAACCGCTTCACCTACCTTGGCAGCACACTGTCACAGAGCATCACTACTGACGATGAGGTGAACCTCTGCATTGCCAGAGCAACTTTTGGCAGACTGTATGCCAACATCTGGAATAGAAGAGGCATCAGCATCCAGACTAAACTAAAGGTCTACAGGGCAGTTGTGCTCCCCACACTACTTTACGCATGCGAAACGTGGACGGTGTACCAATGCCACACCAGGAAGTTGAACCACTTTTACACAACATGTCTCAGGAAAATCCTCAACATCAAGTGGCAGGACAAGGTTCCAGACACTGAGGTACTCGCCCAAGCAGGTCCCCCCAGCATCCACACCATCTTGATGCAGTCCCAGCTATGATGGGCAGGACATGTTGTATGCATGCCAGACCACCGGCTGCCTAAGAGACTCTTTTGTGGCGAGCTTCAAACGATCCCATGGAGGTCAGAAGAAACGCTTCAAAGACAATCTGAAAGCTGCCTTGAAAGTGTTCATCATAAACCCTGATTCCTGGGAGCAAATAGCAAGCGATCGAGTCACTTGGCATTCCTCCATGCTCAAAGACTCCAAGTTGTGTGAATCTAGCAGGACAGCAGCTGCAGAACTGAAGAGGCAAGCCAGAAAAGTCCATGCCACCAGCCCTCCTGGAGATGTCCACTCATTCCTTGTCCCTTGTGCAAATGAACCTTCCATGCAAGAATTGGCCTTATCAGCCACCTGCGAACGCACAGAACAGAACCAGCCCCTCCAACCCTAAGATGACTAGAGTGGTCCTCGTCGACTCGACGGATGAACAACACACAATTTTTAAAAACTGGGGAGATAACTCTAAACTTAAAGTAATCTGACAAAGCTGAATCTAATATGAACTCTTTTCATTTATACAAGTGCATACCAAGCCTCATGAAAATATTACAAATGGTTCTGGAGATTGCAACCAGACAAGAGAAGACAGGAGTATCACAGATGGATGAACAGATGAAATTTATGGCATAAATGAGGACAACTAATAAAAAACTGACCTGACAAACTCCATGTTTTAAGGACACAATGTCATATTAATGCAAAAGCACACCAAGTTTCATGAAGATATCTCAAAGAGTTCAGGAGATATTAAGCAAACAAAAATGTGATGGCAGGGCAGACTCCAGTATACCCCAAATTTTTCCAGATTAACAAGAGAGTTTGTCCACTGTGAGCAGTTGTCCATCAAAATCAGGTGTCAGTAAGTACAAGTTTTACTATAATGTATAATCACCTGCTTGTCCATTTGACATGAATTACTGATGGCCGATCAATGATCCATGAGTAATTGGTTTCCTTTGTGGCTGACAATACCAGATTCCAAAATTGATGTTGGATGGAAACAACAGAAACATCGTCAAACAGTAAAATCCTGCGTGTACTTTTGTAGTTCCCTGCCTTATCTTTACAGGTCAGTACCACAGAGTAGGCACCTGGTTCAGGAAAAGTTATCTGAAACTAATAAAATAAAAAATGCATAATCAATATTTTCACTGTCAATTTTACAGCACAGTTATTATGATGGATCCAAAAAAAATTTTTTCAAAAGTATCACAGATATTGTGATACCCTCCATCTGTCCATCTGATTGTCAGTCTGTTTATCCATCTGTCTCTCCATTAATAAATCCCCTATTTAACCAGTCATTTGAAATTCAAAGTTACACTGCCCCTGTTGTGACAATATGTAGAGCGGTGTTATCCTTGGTTCCTACATCTTTGATCCCTGGAAAGGGGGAGGGGTTCTAAGGTCAATGCACAAATATTTCAATTATAATGACACTCTAATATTTTCTGACCAAACTTTGTTGCCACTGAGTGTTGTTGCATCACATAAGACATACTTTACATTATGACCAATTGGACACTATGTAAGGTGGTGGTGGGGGTATAGGCAGCAAAGCAATGGCATTTATAATGGCAAGCCATTTCAGTTCTTCTAGTTCTTCTTGACTTTAGTTCGTGGCTGTCATCATCATCATCATCATCATCATCATCATCATCAATCCCTTAACCCAAGAGGTTGTTGGGGCACCACAGTTGACTTCACAATCAATTCTCTCCATCTTTCCCTGTTCTCTACTGCCCTTTGGGAATCTCCCAACCCCATGCCTGTCTGCTCTTTTATGTTGTCTTCCTACCTCTTTTTCTCTCTGTCTCTTCTTCTTCTGCACTCTCACACTGTGCCTTGCAAGATTGTTTTTGCCAGTCCAGATGATCTTGATACATAACCATACCACTTCAGTTTGTGTTTTTTCACAGTGTTCAAGAGGTCTTCATAAGGTCCAATGGTTTGTTGGATCCTGTTGTGGACCTTTTTGTTGGTTACATGGTCAATGTATGAGATGCCCAAGATCTTGCAGTAGCATCTCATTTTGAAGTTTGAATCCTTCTTTTAGATTTCATGTGAGCGTCCATGTTTCACAAGCATACAGAAAAATGCATATGACAATCAAGTACATCAGCTTTATTTTGGAACTAAAAGCAATGCTGGTGTCCTTCCATATTGGTCTCATCCTTGTTATTGCTGATATTGTCTGGGCAATCCTGCAAAGTAGTTCTGGTTTGGAGCCCTCATCTCTCATAATTGATCCCAAGTACTTGAAACTTGTGACTGTTTCCAGCTTCTGTCCACTGACCTTTATTTCTGCACTGATGCCATTGGTGTTGTTTGTCATCATCTGTGCTAATCTCCATACCATATGCTGTGGAGGTTGTGATGAGGTGCTAAACCAAGTCAGCCAGTTCTTTTTCATCTCCTGCCAAGCCATAAATATCATCTGTGAAGTAACGGCTGGTCATTGTTCTTATACCAATGCTGACAGAGCCCTCATGGTCTTGCAAGGCATTTTCCATGATCCTTTCCAGAAAAATATTGAAGTGTGTAGGTGACAGTATACATCCCTGTCTGACTCCAACTGTTGTTCGGAAAAAATCTCCTCTGCTGCCAATGATGAGGACGAGACTGGTGGGTTTGTCTTAGAGGTGCTCAACAACCCATACCAGGTAAGAGCTGATGTTGTGCTTCCTCATAGTTGCCTGTAAGGCTGCATGCCATACTCTATCAAAGGCCATTTTGAAATCTATAAAGACATGGTATCGATTCTGCTGATGCTGAAGGTATTTCTTGCAAAAGAGTCTGAGATTGAAGATTTGTTCTGTGGTGCTCCTTTCTGCTTGGAAGCCAGCCTGCTCTTCAGCAATAATTTTCTCTGCTTGAGGCTTTAGTCTGTTGAGAATTATCTTCAGCATGACTTTGCTTGAGTGGCTGATCAGATTGATGGTTCTTTGTTTTGGGCATAGCTGTAGGTTTCCTTTCTTGGGGAGCACGATGACTAAAGATTGAGTCCATGTTGTGGGCCATTCTCCTGTCTGCCATATCTTGTTGCAGATTGTTGTTAGGACTGTGACTATTTCTTCTCCTCCTGCTTGAATGAGCTCTGCTGGTATGTTGTCAATGCCAGCTGACTTTCCTTTCTTTAGTGATCTAACTGCAGTTTCTACTTCCTCATCAAGAATGAGGATGTCATCAATTTCTTCTGCCTGAGGGCAATTTAGTACTGCTGGATTTCCTTGGGTCTTATGATTGTTAAATTCTGAGCAGTATTTTGTCCATCTCTTGAGAATCTCTTGATCTTCTGTGAGCCATTTTCCTGACTTGTCTTGGATGGTGGTAGTTTTCCCTTGTTTAAGAATTGTGTGATCCTTCCCCAGTCGACATGCCATCTTGCTGTTGTTTCTGCTCAGACTGTCTTTGATTTCACAGCAATGTCTTTCTATCCAGGACTTTTTTGCCTTTTTCATACTTTTCCTGATCATGTTGTTTATCTCTCTGTATTTTCTAGCTCCTTTGTGATCTCTTTTTCCCTTTTTCGGTTCTCTTCTTTTGTCACATAGTTCAAGGACATCTGTCATGACCCAAGGTTTCATTGTTCGACGATATTTGCCAATGATCTCGCTAGCTGTGCTAGTCACAGCAGTGTTGAATGTAGTTGTTAAGGACTCTAGGTCAGTGTCTTAGTTGTCCAGGGTTATCAAAGGTGCAATTTTACCACATTGCTTGGAAGGCTTCTGTGACTTTTGGATCTTTCCATTTTTCAAAGGTTAAATCTGATTCTTGGTTGGTTAGGCTTTTGAACATTTTTAGGTGGATATGAAATGATATCATTAATAAATCATGATAACTTCCAATATCTACTCCTGGGAAATTTCATGTTCTGGAGATGTTCAGTCCTGTGCTGAATTGTCTTTTCACCAAGATGTAGTTAATCTGGTTATGATGTTATCCATCTGGACTGTGTTAGGTCCATTTTCTAGATGCAATGTGAGGGACAAACGTGTTGGCTAACAAAAGATTGTTATTGGCAGCAAACTCTAAGATCCTGAGTCCTCTTTCATTTGTTTCTGCATTGAAAAGGGGTCTACAAGTGCTTTGCCAGTTTGTCTGTGAATCAACTCCCACCTTTACATTCCAGTCTCCTTGTAGAAACAGAATGTCCTTGGGTGAGTTGACTATAAAAATTCTCCAGTTCATTGTCATCATAGTTTCATATGGGTGCATGTGACTGAATGATTGTGATGGTGGATGGTAATAAGCTTGCTTGAGACTGGGCAGCAATCCATAATGCTGTTCACAATGCCCTTGTGGACAAGAGGTCCAATTTCATGATTGTGTCAGGGTTCACGCTACCAGACAAAATGGGTCATAAAGTTGCCTAAAAAATGTAAACTTTGCCTTCTTCTGTTAGCAAAGTAAAAATGACTTCACCCTGTGATATTTTTAGAAGTACACTGACTGACCATACTTTTTAGATGCCCATGCGCCTTAACCATTTAGTTCTAGTGTTGTGTTGTAGCGAAATGTATTCATTAAGCCATCAAATAGCTTGTGTTCATATCAGTTATGCTGACAAACAAACCCTTGCACATTCACAGCCATGTGTTTTGATAGCTGATTGACTATTAACCCTTTCCCAAGTTAGCAACTATCACTGCCCGATTTCCACATGTTATCTTTTGATGATAAAAACATATAAACTTTTATTTTGAAACTTCAACAATAGTATGTAAATAGCAATTTGTCTTTTAAGAACAGAATTGGTGATCTGGATATTTTAACTGCCTCTTGTACACTCTTTCATCATAAAATTAGTTTGTAACTGTAAGTGAACCTCTAATGGGGAAATAATAGTGGACATCGCTGTGTCTCGGAAGTACCAGTTCATTAGATTGTCTGTTTTCATTAACCATTGAGTACATACATTCAGAAAAATATACAATTCATAAAAAGCGAAGCCCAGGTATTATGTTATTAAAGATATAGCTTTAAAATGCAATTATATAGGTCAGAAACGTATGGGAATGCATGAAAAGCACTGTAAGGTCAAGGTTGTTTTCTGACTTGACTCGTATTTGTGAAAATATGGAAAAAAGCAGTGAAGCAAATACTATCTATCCAGTGCCTAAAATTAATACAAGTAGACACATAATAAAATCATAAATTTGCAATCCTATCAATGGACTGTTGTAATGAAAGCATATAAAGTGAGTGGTTACATTACGAAAACCCATCCTTCTAAAAATAGATGCACTCACATGTCTGTGTTGATTCTGTTTTAAAGAAAGGTGGTTGTTTCAAACGTGTTCAGAAATCTTTCAAGTGCCATTATCGTTAACTTTTAAAGAGTAAAAAAAATAAATATATAAAAAAGTCTTGATTAAAGGTAGCTGATGAAGCATTTTTAACAATAATGTAATCTGGTTACCCATTTAAAAGCCGTTGCAATGTAATTTATATTATTTTCTTTTAAAGTGATATGGCCAAAATAACTTATTGCTTAAATCCAATGTTAACTGCAAATATGAATACTGGGAAATAGCAAGCATAATTCAAATAAGAGAACACATCCATTATATACGCTTCTCCCTGTTCTGCCCAAAAGGAGAAGTCACTTATTCATAAAATTCAAGTCCAGCTTGTGTTTATCCCCTCTTCCACTGAAGTAGAGCTTATGCCCTTCATCTGTTGTTATTTCGCCAAAGTTTTTCCAGCACACTTCGCAAGACCAATAATGTTCCAGTCATACATCTCCAACTCATGTGTAAGTTCTTTCAATTTTCCCAGCCCTCAGTATTCTAACGTTCCATATACCAATGATGATATTGTCTCTCCCATGGATCTTGGTAGAGGGGGCACCAGTAGCATACTTGTCACCTCCGTCCTGGTGTGCAGCGGAAGGCATGATTATTGTTTACCTGGGTTATGACCAATCCAGTATGGAAGAATTGCTAGTTGTTTCCAAGTGGCATGTCAAAGGCAAGATGCAGACTGGTGGAGCCCATCCCTCTCCAGACTGGATGACCACAGCTGAAGTCCACTGATGTAATGTGGCACACCCTGGTCCTGAGCATATGGTCATTGAGCTCATCTTGGAGCTCTTCCACCCTGGCTGTTGACTTCATCAAGGAAGATGTCCATTCAGTGATGCTGTGCTATCATCACATTATTTTACCCATAGTTGGGAAACTCATGGGGGTTGGAGCAGACCTGTACCACTGTTCTTCTAGTCAGACTTGACTTTAGTTCGTGGCTGTAGAGAACCAAATTTAATGTGGTTTCACTGCCTTCAATTGCTTTATTTTTTGTGTTTTTGCACTGGTGAGATATAAATGTGTTACAATGGGAATAGGACCAGAAGGTGTTATTGACAGCTTAACATCATAGATGTCAGTTTTACCAGAAATCCCATTTTGTGATTACAGAACCACCATTAATTTCCTCAAATCCTCAAAACTGTTATCTCCTAAATTTACCTGTGAAACAGAAGTTTGCAGTTCTGTAGGTCCTGCTCTTTTGTCTCCTGTCATTAGTTCATTTGAGCCTTTCGCAATCAATTCATATAGTTCGTACTGATAGTTTCCCACACCAGACAAGTCATCCAACCAGCCACTCCATGTAATGGTCACAGTTTTCTGTTCATGTAAAAGATAAAAATTAACAATGATACAACATACTGCTACTACAATGCAACATAATTATCACTATGATACAATATATTACCACAATGAAACAACAAATCACTATTATAATACAACATATTAATTAATTATATTGACCACAACTAAGTATGGACTGAATTGGAATCACTTGTACCAATGTGACATCCTTTTAAAAAAATGCTTTCTTTTAAATTTGGTCAAACTAAAGTTTTGAATTTTTTAAACTAAAGGTCATCGTATATTTAGAGATGGTAGCCACATTTGATTGTTGATCAACATTGTCTGAAAGCATGCCAGAATGCTGTCAGATTTGTTACAACTGAATTCAGCAGTTTTTAAGAAGTCATATGAGGAATTTTCTATTTTTAATAATGGTAACCATATCTGATGGTGGATTGGCATCATTGTAATTCTGAAAGCCATTAATGTCAAGATGCTTTCTCTCAAATTCAATTAAATTCTGTTACGCAGTTTTTTTTTAAGCAAAAGTCATTTAAATGTGTTTTCATATTTAGTTACAGCATCATATTTGATGTGGAATATGAGAAGTCATATAACGAATGTTCTATTTTTAGTAACAGTAACCATATCTGATGGTGGATTGGCATGATTTTTTGTAATTTTGAAAGCCCTTAATGCCAAGATGCTTTCTCTCAAATTCAATTAAATTCTATTACGCAGTTTTTTTTAAGAAGTCATTTAAATGTGCTCCCATATTTTAGTTACATCATCATATTGATGGTGGAATAGCATAATTTGTATTAAGTTAAAGGCCTGTATACTTGGATACTTTGTCCAATTTGGTCAAATTTTGTTCTGGGGTCTTTGAGAAGTCTTTGGAGGTCCTTTTATCTTTGGTAATGTGGCCATATTTGGTGGTGGATTGGCATAATTTGAACAAATTTTAAAGAATTTTATGCCTGCATGTTCCATACATGTGATTCTACTGATGGTAGGTAAAAAATACCATTTTAGAGTCCATCTACCACTCATACCAATTTACAGTTAAAAATTCTACCTCTTTTGAAAATTGAAAGAATTTGTTTTAAAAGTTTGAACATAAAAAAATACTAAACACAGCATTGTTACATGTTATATCATAACATCAGAGAATCCATCCAGAACCAGTCGATTGGCAATCAGAAATGTTTCATCAGTACAATAACTGGTGCAATGATGTGTGGCAGAGTAATAGAATTAGAACTGTTTAAGAACAGCTAACCCTGCAAGCTGTTAATTGATTACCTTATTGTTGTAACTTAGGGAATTTAAGGCCAAGTATAAGGGGTTTTTTTTACCATTAAATAAGTAATAAAGGGGTCAAAGGTCATTCATGATGTCTTCTGAGCCTTTGATGAAAATCAGCCATCTAATGGCCAAGAGAAGATAAAATGGAGAGACCAACCATAAAAAAAGGATTTTGGCAGACACATTAGAATAAGTATTTTGATTTTTGTCTTGTTTAAACGTTATTGTATTGTCCAAGATCTTTAAAAAGGAATATTTAAGGACAGCTCTTACATTTTTTGTTCAGATCATTCCAAAATGTTGAAATGTGTGCTTTCTCCCAATGCTAAGAAACCACTGGCTAAGAAATATTACAAGTTCAACAATGCATGGATATCAGAGTTTAAGGGTGTGCAGGCAAGCAGCAAAGGTCCTTAGTTTGAATTGTATCTTTCAAAGGTATGAAACCATTTGTATTTTATAAACTAGATGAAGTTTTTACGCACATAAATTAAGTTCAAGTCTCTGATAAAATATATCAGTTATAAATAGATTGCAAGATAATTAATTATACGTTAGGATAAACTATTCATAAAAGCATATATACATCATGCATTTTTTCATTCTTTATTTCAAGTCAAAATCAATCTTTATTTTTTTTATGTACAGTGGTGAAACTTCCAACAGGTTTTGGATCTGAACCATGAAGAGAAAGAAGTCCTTGAGGCTGAGATCTAGGAATACACCTAAAATCCAAATCAGGAACTTTCTCCTTGGTGGAGTATTGGAGAGAAGTTGTTTAAATGTTTTTCAGTTTTAAGCATGGCCATACTGAATGATACATCAGCATCAACTGAAAAATTCTGAAAGTCCTTGATGCCCGAATGCTGCGAGTAAAATTATGTGCAAATTGGTCAAGCAGTTTTTGAGAATAAGTTGTAAACAAGAGTCCCACAAAGGGACTAATGCTCAACTGGCCAAAAAGGACTTCCAGGAAATTCAAGAGAAGATCATTTCATCTTTTCACCTGCAGCAATAACATGATTTTCTAATTAGTGTCTGTGGTGGACATATTGGATGTAAGATTGTCATTAAGGACCACCTAGAAATCACAGTAATTTTAGTCTTCTGATGAAAACCCCATGTTGATCTGACTTTCCGCTTTAGAGGAGTAATGATAACAACTTTCAAGATGGCTGCCAGAATGGTCACATTGGATTTTAGATTGTCACCACTTTAATTTAGGAACAACTAGACATCATAAGTCTTTTGGTGAAAGCACAATTTTGATATGACCGACCATCCTGAAGAAGAAGTAATGATAACAAGATAACAAGATTTGTCATTTACAACCAAATATACATCATACAATCTTTAATGAAAACCACGTTATGACCATTCATTCAGGAAAAAGTGATAACAAGATTTTCAAGATGGCCACTGTGGTGGCCATACTGTATATCTAAGCAGCACCATCTTCATTTAGGACCAAATAGACATCATAAGAAGTCATTTAGTTCATATGACTATCCACTCTTGAGGAGTAGCGATAACAACATTTTCAAGCTGGTGACTGTGGTGGCCATATTGCATGTGCAAGTGGCACCATTTTGATCTAGGATCAACTAGACATCATAAGAAGTCTTCTTGTGAAAACCCCATGGCAATAGTACTTTTCAATTTAAAGAAGTGATAAAAGATTTTCATATCAGATATAAGTTAGGCAGAATCTTCATTTAGGACCAACTAGACATCATAAGAAACTTTTACTGTATTGACTATTGATTGAGGAAGAGTAGCAATAAAAAGATTTTCAAGCAGGCCACAGTGTTGGCCATACTGGATGTCTGAGTGGCACCATTTTCATTTAGGATCAACTAAGCCATGAGATGAATGTAAAGGTTCATGGTTATCCACCAAGCAGACCAGTAGACATAAAAACATTTATGAATGGAAGACATACAATGCATGACAGCTGAAGGATGAAGTACCATACCAAAAGCTTTACTGGCCTTACAGAAAGGTGAACTGAAAAAAATCAAAGTCAACCAAGATCTATCTTTATACAAAGCTATATACCAATGGAAATTCAATTTAAATCCACAAGAGTCTCCAAAGGTTATGAAGTAAGAAATGAAATTCACAATGAACAGAATAGATGAAAGGAAGGATGGAAGTACTCATATGGATAGATAGAGATAGAAATCGGTAACACTAATGCAAGACAAGAAATGTGTCCACATAACAAAAATTCCCCATTATGAATACCTAAAATTGACCAAAACACCAAACACAGCTGAAGAGAGAAAGTGATGGATGAATGGATAGACAGATGGATAGATGGACATGCACAAGCAGACAAATAATAATACAATACTACATTCATGGTGAGACATACAAATCTAAATGTTGGACAACCTTGGGTTAGACATTGTAATGTTTGATAAGTAATGCTGGATGGGTTAGTCACTGTAATGTTTGATAAGTAATGCTGGATGGGTTAGTCACTGTAATGTTTGATAAACACTGCTGGACAACCATGGGTTAGTCACTGTAATGTTTGATAAATACTGCTGGACAACCATGGGTTAGTCACTGTAATGTTTGATAAATACTGCTGGCCAACCACAGATTAGTCACTGTAATGACTAATGGACAACCATGGGTTAGTCACTGTAATGTTCAATAAATATTGCTGGACAACCATTGGTTAGTAACCATATTGTCTGAAGAAATGTTGTAGACATCTGGGTTTTTTTCCTTGCAAAAAAGCAGGCCCAGAGGTCCAAATTTGGAAAAAACAATGGAAAAAATATTTCTGGACAACCATTGGCTAGTAACCATATTGTCTGAAGAAATGTTGTAGACATCTGGGTTTTCTTCCTTGCAAAAAAGCAAGCCCAGAGGTCAAAATTTGGAAAAAACAATGGAAAAAATATTTTGAGAAACCCACAAACCTGCACTCAAGGTGGAACACTTAAGTACTATGTTTTCAACTTACCAAGGATGTGAAGTCTGGAACATCTAGGGGCTGATCTTGGCAACTCTTCAGAAAGCAATGATATGGTTTAATGAAATCGAATCCAAGCTCATAAGAGTATGTTAGGAACTTTCCATTGAGGCTGTGATATTTAACTCTGCCATTATCATCTCGATCATAGTAGTATGTACGTCCTCCGTTCTTAGTCTTGACCAAAAATATGACTCTGAAATGAAAGGAAATAAAGTCACATGAATACAGGTATACAAGAAGTGTTGTAGTTATGAATATTGAATATTGTTGGTAATAATTGTTAAGAATAAACCTATCTGCAAAACATTCACTTCTGCAATTTGCTAAAATAGTGTTCAACAGGTTGAAACCTTTGTACATATTTACAAGAGAAATAATATACAAGGTTGGTTGGTTTTATTGGGCCTTATGACACATTACTGTGTCCCAAGGACACACTGAGGCCTTATGATACGTTACTGGTGTCCCAAGGACACAATGAAGCCTTAAGACACATTACTGGTGTCCCAACAACACATGGTGGCCTTATGACATTGACACATTACTGGTATCCCAATGACACACTGAGGCCTTATGACACATTACTGGTGTCCCAAGGATACACCAAGGCCTTATGGCACATTACTGGTGTCTCAAGGACACACTGAGGCCTTAAGACACATTACTGGTGTCCCAAAGACATACTGTGGCCTTATGACACTGACACATTGCTGTCCCAATGACACAATGTGACCTCCTGACACATTACTGGTGTCCCAAGGACACACTGCAGCCTTATGACACTTTACTAGTGCCCCAACTATACACTGAAGCCTTATGACACATTAGTGGTATTATTATGCCAAGGAAATGGGAGCTATGTACCTTTCCCAAGGAAACGCTGAGGTTGCTAATCCAGGCTGACCAGAGCAGGTATCTAACCCGAAACCCCTGATTACAATTACAATGCTCTACCAATTGAGTTACTGTGGCTAATCAACATGGGATTTGTTTCTGAACCAAAAATATGTCTCACCCTTCCATGACAGTATTGCCCTTTGGCCTTTCCCCATGACAGTATTTCCCTTTGGCCTTAAAAATGTCAGTTATCAAAACTTATTCAGGTCTTGTAATTATTCATCCAAGGTATATCCAGCCTTGGCTCCATAGTTTTTAAGATGTGATGCTTACTAGGTAAGTGTGAGAGATCGAGAGATGTGGAGGCAGACAGGCAATATTGATGCTGTTGCAAGTAAGAGTGAAACTTTTCTCATCCTTGAGGAAATCTCCCAGTGTCAATGCTGGAATTTTAAGTTCACTACAAACTCTGGATCTCACTTCTCCCTTATGTACTGTATCTTTGAATCAAAGCTTTTTATTCACCAAGTACTCATTTCACCTGGTTGGCTTGCTATCTTTGATCACATTCAAGTAGTTTAATTACATTACTTAAATAATAATATTTATAACAGTGATCACATGATCAATAAAAATGAGTTAAGCTGACACTAATGTGACTTCTAGCTTATACCCTGGCAGGATTTGCTTGCCTTTTATCTTTTCTTTGATTTCATCCCCTTTATTTGATTTGATATAAAAAGATATAATTAACATGATAATACAAGACAAGCCTTTTTACTTTTGCATCTTTCAGGAAGTTCTTTCGTTTGCTTAAATATAAACTCCAGGTAACCAATCTATACCTTATCTAGTTTGCTTAAATATAAACTCAGGTAACCAATCTATACCTTATCTAGTTTTATCTTCCTATTCATTCAACAAGAAAAAAATTCTGCAACTAATTTACTCCAAAATGCTGTTTTACTCCAAAAAAACTAATTTACTCCAACACTGTAATGCGCTGTTTTATTTCAGCAAAAAGGATTTCCCGAAGAATTTTGAACACATGCCGTCCATCCGTTGTTTACAGATGTAAAGCTGTAGCCAAGAATGACACAAATCTGTCAGGGTACAATTACCTCAAAAAATGTCAACATTTTTGGTAATTCTACTTTGAAAAACAACAAACATCCCTTTTTTGGTAAAGTTCATGCAATTCCATTGATCATCATATACAAAGCTCTTGTCAAATTTACTATATTCGTATTGGTCTTGATTACAAAATATACTCAGTGTAACGTCTGATGTTTGATGATTATAGGTCATATACTGATGGCAACATACATGTCCTTACAAGGTTTTATGCTTGGAATTTCATTCCATGGTAGCCAGTATGGACCAAAATTGACAACATGTTGCTTATGATCCTACTTATCCTAAATAAATAGGAAAGGAATACTAAGTTATAGTTATATATATATATATATATATATATATATATATATATATATATATATATATATACTTTTCTTTGTCCACCTTGCACTTAAAATTCAGACAAAGTTATATAATATTTGTTTGTTTTAATTTCTACTGTTGTTATGATGGATTTCAACTTACCTGACATTAATGTATTCAATTTGATCACTGGAACCTTTATTTTTACGGAAATATTCAGCCAGTGCAAGCGTGGACACTCTATCTTATCGATAAATTGAAATTTCTGTTTATTATAATACATGCATGCTATCATACTTAAGTTAGGCAAATACTGCGATAATATAGAGTTGTTCCCCCATGGAACAGTAATCTGGGTCAGTTGCCATAAGTGGCTTAATTTACATTTGCGCAATTGGATTGACAGAAATTTTTTATATGAATAGAGGGAAAGTCAGAGAAAGTTCACAACAATGCAGCAAGAACAGAGTAGTTTTAATGTGTACCGATAACAGCATTAAGTACTGCGATAATACAGTGTTCCAGGCTACCAAGTGCTTTTTGACAGATAAATTGTTAGGTTAGATGGTCTTTGAGCTAGAAAAAATGAATACATATTGTGGTTTCATTAGTTTTTGTTGGGTACCAAGTTTCATGGAGTTTGTTTTCCTGAGCCCTGCTGTTCATCCTGTACATGTTTTGCCATTGGTGATGGCAAGTCTTACTAGAAACTTGTCTATGAACATGACCCTATTCAAATATTGATATGTTTCATAATGTAAAGTTTGTCACTGACAATAGAATGCATCACCAAGAGAATATATGTCTATTCTTATTGTCTTACCTCTGAAAATCTTAAAGATAATCAATCACTGCCCTAAATATGTAACAAAGTGAAATCACTATGACTGATTGCAGAATATCATTATTCTTGTGCTTGATTGTAGGTACAAAGACCAAACAAACTACATCCAAAATGAGGTTACCCAAGGAAAATATGCTACTGACTAAAACTGCAATGACAAGAGCTTGTAAAACTCACATGTTGGCGGTATTTACTGCCTTATCATAAATAAATAAAAAACCAGTTTAGTTTACTGGAAATGGGAAAACAAAGATAATAACCTGCATACATCTTTAAACATTTTATATCACAAAAGTTAATCAACTTTAGTGAAAATTGGAATTGATGTATCTGCCTGATTTGTCTCCCTTTGCATGCTCTTCAGCAGTAAATATAAATGTAACATTGATGACCACTGATTTTACAGTTAAGAAAGTGATTTATTAATGAACTCTGCCAACTGTCTCAAGATTAATGGTTGCTTTTCCTCCATGTACTTCATCAAGAGTTGTGGAGTGTGTTAGCTATTTTTATTGCTGTCTCTTGGAAACACCTAATCAGTTAATCCACATGATAATTAGTGTAGTCATGACAGTTTCATGGCAAGATGGTTGACTGTTCATTATTCAATAACTAGTTTCTCAGTACAAGTAAAACATTCTTTAGTTAATGTTCCAATTTGAATTTATTATTTTTTAATCAGCTTGAAAAAACTTTCTTGGTGTTTAGAAATTTTCTGTACTAATTAAATATATTACAACTTTTGAAAATAGGGTGCCCAGAAAATGGAAGGGTTTGACTATTTAGTGTTTTGTTCTCTGAAATTCTTTGTGATTTAATATTTACCAAAGTTTCAAGCCATCTGAATGAATAATCTACGTAAAGTATAGATAAATATGAACATTAATACTTCTAATAACATATTAACATTTGGAATGACGACATTATTCATATAACATAATCTTTGGAACATAATTATGGTTCGACTTTATCGATAGTAGTTTAAGAAAAAGATCATATCATTCAATAACCACTTAATATGGTGTTGTTGGCTTCATCAACTGCATTAATGTTCAGCACTTGTATGAAATACATTGTAAGGGCTTGATCATGAGAGTTGTTTGTGTTCATACTGGTGGCATTATATTTCGGACCAGTCTACTGACCACCAACTGTTGTCTTATTTTTGTTCTATTTTATTCTTTATTTTGAAGGTTGTAGGAGTTAATCAATGAATTATATATATATATATATATATATATATATATATATATATATATATATATATATGCACACTTTGACAGAGGCAAATCCATGAATTTCAAAGATATCATGGTGTGATCAATATGGTGGCCATATTGAGGGTCAATTTGTATCATTTTCATTTAGGAGTGGTGATAACAAGATTTTCAAGATGGTCACTGTGGTTCATCAGTGAACTCATGAATTCTTGTTGATTCAATGCTTCAAGGCAAATCTGGCTGAAATCTAATAATAAATGTGGAAGCTCAAATGTTTACCAGGTTGTACGGTCACAATGCCAATGCTAAGACCACTAAGGGCCATAACTCTAGCAATATATCTGCAGAATGTGCTCATCATCAAATTCACCCAAAATGATTTTGAGATGAAGCAAATTTGATTGAAATATAAAGATAAATGTAGATGCTAGAGCATTCACAAAGAGGATGGCCAGAAACATGGACTACAGATGGAAAGATGGAGATTATTTAAATGTCCCACAAAACCTACAGAAAACTTCAACCATTAATTACTGCCAAACAAAATGCAAATAATGTCATGACAGATCAAGCCTATGACATTGCAAGTGTCTACCTAATAGTCTACCATGTGAGTTTTGCATTTTATATGTTGTTATGTTGAAATGGAAGACACTACATAGTACTGTATTATGTAAATTTAATTGTTTGTTAGTTTTAAAAAAAAAATTATTTCATTACATGCTATTTAATGTAACATTGTATGCTGGACTTGACCTTGTACAAAATTGAGCTCATTTCTGCTTGACCTGATTGACTTTTTTAAAATTTCATTTTATGTAAATAACTAATATGCAACTAAATTATTCTCTATGTGTGTGGGCTTAATATTAGGATCATTATTAATAGAAGAGGTAAATATGTTTATCTGGGTAAAAGTTTTGGAGTTTCCTAAGTTAATTATACATAATCCGAGTTATGGTTTTGTAAACATCAGGATCATTCTAGAAGGTTATTTTCCATTAGATAATGGGTTTTGTTTAGAAATGCTGATTGTGACCTGAGGTCACGTAGAGAACTATATAATCTTGCAATTGTGAGGACTTGGTCATTTGTGCTCTAACATCTAGCACTTTCAAGTTATATTATGTTGTGACCACATGGGCTGAATCTTTTTCTTCAAATTACTGAATTCAAGTGATTATTTTCTCTGGAAATACAAAAGTGCCCTAATAAAATTCTTGGATAAAGCTTGGATAAAGACATTCACTGAATTTATACTGAATTCAAACCTGGAATTATATTTTTGTGATTCAACAAAAGAGTGGTGACACATCAACACTATAAGCTATAACAGACACATTATCGCTTCAGTTTCTGGATTTCTTCTGGACTTGTACTGAGTTTTATTCAAGACTTTAAATTACTAGGACTTGTGTCTGTAATTCTTGAATTATTTTGGGATTTCATTCACAATACTGTAAGTTGTCTTTTCTCATTTTCACTTTGCATCCCAGAGAAATAAATTATTTGTTACATTTTACAAAGCTTGCTGTCTTTCACTCTCTTCTGTTACTTATTTTAAGGGCATAGACTGGTAACAATTGACAAACCAAGCCAGTGCACACAATGACTTTACCATGGTGCTTTACCTACCTGTCATTATGCTGAAATGGCAGACTCCACTGTGTGAGGGTGAAGACTTTCTCACATTTGTAGTTTGTGGATTTTGGTGAACCTTCTGAAGCATCAATACAATTCCATGCTAATTCACTGGAGGCTCCACCTGCAAATTACACAGAATAATAACAAAACAAAAGTACATAAAATAACCCAGTTGTTAAGTGGTATTTGTTATGTATATTTAATTTGTATTGTTTGTTAGTTTTTTACTCCATGATTATATGTTATGTATAATTGTATTTTGGACCTGACCTTGTCCACAATCAAGTTCATACTGCACCTGACCTGTAACATCTATTTTGTGGACAACAGAATACATAGCTAGTATTTTTCCTATGATTGTGTATTAAGTATTCAGATTATTATTAAATAGACATATTTATCTTCATAGGAGTCTGGAACATTGAAATTCTGCCTGTTGTACCTGATGTTTACCACATTCTTTATTATAATTTTAGTAACAGATTTTGTCTTATTGACAACCTAAACTATTTTCATTTAGGACCATCCAGATTTGGAGATGAATGTGGGTACAAAATTTCATGGAAATCCTTGTAGTTTAGAAGAAGTTATGATCTCATACTTGTGCTATTGGACAGATAACAGATGGACAACAGATGATGAACAACAGATACCAGGCAATCATGTAAGCTCTTCCAGAATATGACCTAGAGTTAGCAACAACAGTAACAATTTTAGATTTGTCTGGTTGCAGGAAATAGACAAATGTCTTTTCAAAATATATATCACCAGATTAGTCTGGATGTGTTTTTCTTTTGTTGGTTTTAACAGCACAATTAAAATTATTGGCAACATCGTATTGAAGAAATGGGAACTAAGTACCCTTCCCAATGACACACTGAGGCAGCTGACCTGGGATGATCTGGGTGGGTACTGGACCCAAGTCCAGCACTATCAAGGGAGTTACCATAGCTCCCCTACTGGACAATCCACAGTGATGAAGGATTTATTTGGATAGAAAGACTCTCAAAATACATGTATATATTATAATGTTATTGATACACATTAAAATTATTTAGGTTTAAAACTACATTTAACCCAGTAACACAGGACAGTCAAGTGCAAGAAATTAATTGTGCACAGAAGACAAGGGTCCATTATATGAAATCATCATATAAATACATAAATGCATAGGATTTAATGGCACATCAGCACAATCATGGGTATAAGCGCTATGCAAAAAAATATTAGTTAGTGAGAATGGCAAAAACCTTGCTAATATCTCCAAAAAGACAAACTCCTCCAGCCAAAATCTCCTAGAGGACTGACCCCTCCAACCAAAAGTAAATATTCACCATAAGACAAAAGAAAAAATGTAAAAGTGTTGCAAAATCTCTTTGAAAAAGGGCATATATAACAAAGGTAAAAAGGGCATATAAAACAAAGGGAAAAGGGCATATAAAACAAAGGGGAAAAGGGAATATAAAACAAAGAAAAAAAGAGGCATATAAAACAAAAGGAAAAAAGGGCATATAAAACAAAGGGAAAAAAGGGCATATAAAACAAGGGGAAAAAGGCATAAAAAAACAAAGTGAAAAGGGGCATATAAAACAAAGGGAAAAAGGGCACATAAAACAAAGGGAAAAGGGCATATAAAACAAAGGGAAAAATCCATAAAAAAATGAGGTCAATAGATTTTATTATTATAATTTAAAAACGCGTCAGACCTTCTCAGTAGGAACATCAAAGGATTGCATCCCTCACCAAAACAAGTTACCGCCATTAGTTACCTCTGATAAGGGCACATTGAGCTTATTCTACATCCTTGAGCAGAAGTGATGTCATCATAAGTACCAGGTTACACTTATAAACTGCGGCCCTGAGTGGCCTAGTGGTCTCAAGTGCTCACCGTTACAGAGCAGTGCCATCTAACCTCTGTCTGCGTGGGTTCGAGTCTTGGGTTTGGCCAATGTGACTATGTGAGAAAGCTTGCCAGTAGCTTCTCATGGATTGCTTGTTCTTTCCAGGGTTTTCCCTGGTTCTTCCTCCAACATTTATACTGGCCACCATGTAGAGCCTATCTTGTCCTGAAAAATGGTGTTAAACCATACAACATCAACAACACTTATAAACTTACAAAATTATTTTAGATAAACCCTGTGTGGTATACAAAATGGGGATGGAGCTGAATTATTTTTTGTATGAACACTTATAAACTTACAAAATTATTTTGGATAAACCCTGTGTGGTATACAGAATGGGGATGGAGCTGAATTAATTTTGTATGAACAATTATAAACTTACAAAATTATTTTGGATAAACCCTGTATTACATACAAAATTAGGATGGGGTTGAACTAATTTTGTAAGAACACTTATAAACTTAAAAAATTATTTTGGATAAACCCTCGTTGTATACAGAACAAGGAACTAATTTTGTATGAACACAATCCATCCAACAAGATGAGGTTAAAATTGACATTTGGCAATGTAAAGAAAAGTTTATCAAAAATTTCTTTTTCTTCTCAGTTGCTATTTTAAAGTCAAATGTGGAGAAAATCTTCAATTAATTTTTTCTGCTTATTTCAGAATAATGTGTAAATTAAAAATCCATGTCTTCAGTAAAATGTAGAGATAAAATCAATAAAGTTTGATTGTTTAAAATTATCAACTGAACTACCCCCACCCCATGATCTAGGTTTGGCATGATGAAACGTGCAATTTCATTCCATAACAAACCATCCATCCATTACTGCAGAGTTACACACTGAACAGTCATTTCAAATTTTAAAAAAGACAGGGATTTGCAACACACAGTTGCAACTTTTGATCCAAGACAGAAAACAAGTGCTGTCTCAGAATGACATGGCTCAACAATTTCAAAAAGCCAAAGAAACAGTTAAAATTGATAACATGAGAAATAATATTATCATAGAATTTCTTATTACCACTTTGTTTGTAGAATATAAGCTATTCATTATGCATTTATAAATCTTGATTTTCATTAAAGTCAATCATATGTTCCTCAAAACTATTAAATACAATATGCCACTGGTTCCCGAACCATGGGCCATGGACCCCCATGAGGTTATTCCAAGGGAGTTGAAATGACTGTGGTTATATCCAAAAAGCACAGCTATAAAAAAAACATGTCAATTTCACTTATCTTGACAATGTTTACATGTACTAATTATCTAGACATGCAGATTTTCATGTCAACCACCATACAGTGGCCTCTCATATGAGTATCACTCCTGTCTGACCACCACAATTTATGGTAGTACTTCACTCAAGAAGCAACTGCTTTGTGAATATGTCTCAAATATATTCACAATTGTTAAGAATTTTCAATTTCAAGAATTAACAGTTTTATATCTTTTCAAAACTTTAAGGAAGTACAGATAGCCATAGGAAAAAGGTTAAATTATCCCAAATATTTAAAGAGGATAAAAACCACTTGAATGAGCTAAAAAACTGCTTGTTTGGAAGAAGTATAACATGGATACCACTCTGACTATACAAGATTTCCATACTTTTCAAATGTAAGTCATGGTGACCTACTTGTGGTATGGTAATATAGTATTTCTCAAGATACTTCCATGTATAAAGTTCAATTACAGTGTTAAATGTAGCAAAAACATTTGCCAACAAATTCAAACAAATTGCATTTTCTTTGAATTTTAACTTATTTAAATGTAGGTCATAATAACCTAATTAACATAGAGGAGAAAACATTGCTGAAGATTGTAAATGTTCAAAATGTGATATGTCTATGGCTAATCTTTTTCAAGATATAAAAGCGAAATAAAAATGAACCAACTCATTCAAATTAAAAAATGTAGGGGTCATGATGACCTAATTACTGTGTGGTGTCCCATAACAATTCTAGATGTTTCCACATACAAAGTTTCCTGACCCTTGAATAAAAAGTAACACTGATATAGTGTTAAAATCATGTCGAAGTTTTTTTACCCTGTCACTACTCCCAAGTCAAAGCATCGAAAGATCACTACAACTGATAAGAAAATACTTCTACAAGGAATACATATTATAAATGCAGATTCAATGACAATACGATCAACAGCTGCTGAGATGCAGATTCATTGACAATAAGACCAACAGTTGCTGAGATATTGTCAACAACAGGACCAGGTCTAGAGCTGAAACAAATACCAATTTTTCAAATTATCTGCTGAAATGTATTTAGATGGGATTTGTTGATGTTTATAAAGGTATCAAATCCATCCTCATTTTCTTTGTTTACTTTGATTTTTTTATTGACAAGAAGCATCTCAATCTAATTAAATTACATTCTAGAGGTTTTGTGTAAAAAAATTTCAGACTGATTCTAAAAATTAAATCAATCAAGGTATTTTTTCCTGCTTATCTTCAAACTCTATATGACTATAAATGTTTCTTTAGTGTTAAAAACGGACAATAAAGAAGGTTAAGAAATTCAATTACCTATGAGTGTTCAGTCAAATGAAGGGATTATCTCATTTCTTATTTCTTTGGTAAGTGACTTGTTCACAAGCAAAATGGCACAGACATGTGACCAATAGCATTAAGATTGGAACAATGGCACCGAGATGTGACCAATAGCATTAAGACTGAAACAATGGCACAGACATGTGACCAATAGCATTAAGAATGGATACATTGGTAGTAGGTCTCCAGAATTTGTCAGGTATGCCATATGCATCATCATGCATCATCACCAGGGGAATGACATATTTTGACTGACTATAAAATGCTCAAATCAAAACTGGGAGTTTCTGTTAAGTCATCAGAAACTTGTATTCATATTGTGATACACACACAGGTAGCTACCTATAAACACACAGGTAATCACCTATAAACACACAGGTATATTTTACCTATAAACACACAGGTATTTACTTCAGCTTATAGGTAAAATGTATATTGTAATAGGTGTGACATGGCCTTTTACCTTCTGTAAACAATATAATCTCTACCAGAGCCAATTACCAAGGAACAAGTTCCGTGCCACAACGAAGTCTGGGAGTAGACCATTTGGATTCTGTAACAATATGATCGCTACCAGGGCCAATTACCAGGGAACTAGTTCCCTGCCACAACCAAGCAGTCTGGAAGCAGACCATTTAGATTCTGTAAACAATATGATCTCCACCAGGGTCATTTACTAGAATTGATTTTGGGAACAGAGTGGTGCAAGCATGACTTGTATATGTTGAAACGGGACAGCAGGTTGGAAAGGTTCTTGATGCAGCCAGGATCATCTCTCCCATGATGTTTAAATGTGTCTGAGATCATTGAATGGTATCCCTTGATAATGTGACTGCGCTAGCTTTCTGCACATATTCAAAGAGGAAAAGAAAGAAGTTAGACAGTTAAGGGAGGGTCATTGAGGCTGAGAGTGGTGTAATGTTGATAACACAACATCAGTTGAAAAAGTGCCACTTTCCCTCATATACTTTGGCTGTCTATCTCTTATGATCTTCTCCACAATCAGATTGCATAACTCCTGTAAGCATAGGGCATCCATGACAAAAACCAGCAGGCATAATGAAGGATTTTCTCTGGACTCTGATGGAATAATGATGGCCTCAGCTGCTTGCACAGCATGGGGTCACTATGATTTTCCTGTGTATTTCTGTTGCTAGATCAAGCAGATCATTGCTCCAGGATTGGTCCCATCAGATAGGGGCAATCAGAACTATTTTGCAAGCCCTTCCCTCATTTTCTAGATTAGTTTTTGTATTAGGACCACTGGAGAAAGTCATATGCCCATATCCCCTCACAGCATTTTGTGAGAACATTGACAGTCCCATGCATCTGGATTAGAGAGACAAAGGTGAACTGTTGTTGTTCTTGTTGTTGTTGTTGTTGTAGGGTTTAACACCATTTTTCAGCTCAAGATAGGCTATACATGGCGGCCAGTATAATGGTGGAGGAAGAACCCAGGAAAACCCCAGAAAGAAAAACCGACCCATGAGAAGCTACCAGCAAGCTTTCTCACATACCCACATTGGCCAAACCCAAGACTCGAACTCATGCAGACAGAGGTGAGATGGTGGTGATCCGTAATGGTGAGCATTTTAGACCACTCGGCCACTCGAGACAAAGGTGGAAGCAGTCCACCCAAGTATAGGAGGCATTGAGAATGGCTTTCATTTCCAGGAGACTCACTTACAGTCTCCATTTGCTGGTGACTAACTTAGATGTGGCATTAAACACTTATCTGTCCACTTTATAACAGAGTGAAGCAGACATATTGATGGCATTAATACCCATGTCTAGGTCAAGTGCATCTGAATGATAAACATGGTATGTGATATGTACCAGCATGGTATTTTTGCATACAAATGACTCACTGAAAAGAAGTGCCCTCAAATTCCTGTGGTCATAAATTTTATTCCATTGAGGCTTGATGTTGTCAGACCTGCTAAACCTTATGATTTTCTTCTAAGTCTTAAGGAAATGACTCATAAAATATGGACTTGCAAAATAAAAGGCAAGTTATAGAAATATGACTGTTCATGATAAAATCCGGATACTGGTTTGTCCATGTCCGATTTAGATCTGGGTTTCATATTAGATTTAGTGGAGTTATTCAGGGAACCAGATAACTTTAATTACAAGAATACCTCAGAAGCTTAAACTGCATGTATTTTGTGATGCAAAATGTCTGCATGATCAACCTGCTTCTTATGTTCTTTTAAAAGGTATCCAAAAAGCATTACATTTTCAGGACAGAAGGGACAATAAATCTCTTAAAAAGTTTTAATAGTCAGTACAGAAAAATAAAAGGAATATTCAAATTGTTGGGGAAAAAGCACCAATCTTGTGTCCCACATCTGGACTTTTTGATGCATGTTTCCAATTTAACAATAGCAGTATATGATATTTTGTTACATCATACTCAAAACTGGTCTAACTTAAGGAAGACAACTGACTTCTTTACTCACTGGTCTTGTTAGGGTTGGTAGGCCTGTCTTGTAATTAGTAGGAATAATTACAGGAAAAAATTTTCTCTATATATTTTGATTGCTGCCTTAAAACTGAAATCTGTCCTTTCAATGTCTGAACTCAAATGTTCTGGCAAGTCTGTCACACACCTCCACCCACACCCCCATTGAAAGGGGTTTGTTCTTCTGCAAGCTCTGCATCTTGGGGGAATAGCATTCCATATGGAAGTGATCACACCAAATCATCAGCATGTATATAAAAAAGTTCTACCTGTCAGATATGCTAATAACATGTCCAGGTCAAAGCATGGTCCAGCTGGGGAATGCTTATTTGACAGTTAGGCCATGAAAGATGGCTCTAAATGTAATGCTGGTTTGCCATGTACTGATATCATGGATGTGGTCAGTCTGGCAGGTCAAACAACTGCTAGGTGTAGGATGCCTTCATTGTAGGAACTGTCAAACAACATGTTCACCAGTCTGAGACAATAGATTCATGACTGCTGAAACTGTACACTAATCATCTGGAGCACTGGACCAGTTGGTCGGCAGTAGGGATGGCATATGGCAAATGATATATAACTCTCAGTTTTGTCCTGCTGGCAATGTCTGAAGGTTATCCTGCACACTGGGCTTCAAAGTTCTTAAGTACATGCATGGGCAGGGAGAGGGTCTTATGCCCAGTGGGTTGCCAGATTTGGTTAAAAATGGTCTTAGTTTCATCCAACTTGCTCATCAAAATTGTTGATGATAGTGCTTGCCAAAGTATGTGTACATTATGTGATTTCAATATAGCTTGAGTGGAATTGCTTGGTGTGACTTCGACTAACTCTGAAGTAATCATTGCTATATGTTCTGCTTTAGGTATCTCCATTTGGGGTGGAGGTGGCATCTCAATAAACTAGTCAATGATTCCTTATCCAGGTGCTTAATGCTTCATGTTCAGCACGTTTAGAGCATGCTCTTTTATCACGGCACTTCAAATGCCTTTTCAAGATCCTGAACCAAATGTTTTCAGCAAATGTTGCACTGTCACACTAAATGGGTGTGCAGGACAATGTGCAGGCAGGTCACATCTCATGATTTTTCTTCCACAACTTTAAAGTGCCTGCACTTATTGCATTTAACTGACATCTCTCATAAAAGAAAAGGAAAAAGGTGCATACAACAAATATACAAATTGTTTAAATTCCAAGACGACCTAAGAAGTGCATCAGTAAGCTGAAATTTAACAGAGCAATCCAACAACAATGGTGAAAAGTTGAGTGTAACTGATCAAGATCACATGGACAATCACAGCTGGTAATAAAGTGCATAAATATGAATTAATTCACTTTGACAAACAAAAATGTTGCATATACCATTCATATCAACCATTTGGTGTACCGTAGTACCACTGAAAAGAAATACTGGATAGTCAAAACTGATTATAAACAGCCATGAATTCTTTGGAGGCAATGTTCAAAGTTGCAAGCGAAAGTTTAAACTATTAAACATCCGAGGATATTGGTGGCCCCCAAGCAGGAAGAAGGGGAGTGAAGCTTTTTGTAAGAGTTACTTCCCTTTCATCTATATGATAGTGAGTTGATGATGGAAAGACCTATTTCTGTCTTTCAGGGATGGCTGGATTAGGAGGTAGCAGAGAGTAATTTCTTAATGTTAATGTGATCAAGTAAAGTATTTGACAGAAATGCAGTTTTGTTAAAAAATATTTTTAAAAAATGCAATAAGTAAAATTTTGGCATAAGTACTTTTCTCCAACAACCTTTCCAGGGAACTTGGGGAGGGGTTACTACATAGTAAGGCATTCTACCAAGTTCAGAGAATTTGTACCTAAATGTTTACAAAGAAATACCAACAGACAGACAGAATGATGGATGGATGGTCAGAGGGTATACCAATATCCCACAGCTTATTTTCAAAAAACATTGGAATATTAATTAATACACTCAATTTTACAAAAGCAAACGTTCAACTGTAATGAAATAATACAAGTTCAGATACCTCTATTTAATGTTAATGATATGTAGCCATAGATAATCCCAAATCTGAAGTCAGAGATGTATGATGGTGGTCCAGGAGGAGTTCCCGCTTGGTATAAAGCTCCAAAAGAGGTCTCTGCTCTGGTGTAACCTCCAAAATTTGTCCACACTATTTCAGTAAAAGCTGGATTCAGATTAGTGGGAAGTGGTGGAAATTTGATGACATATGTTGTTCCCTCTCCAACTCTAAAGGTGGCTATGTTGTCTGTGATCTTGGGTTCATCCTCAACTATACAAAAGAAACAGAACATATGCAGCCTGTAAATCACAATAGTTTAGCACTGATAAAAATCACAACAGTTTAGTATAAACAAAAATCACAATATTTTAGCATTGACAAAAAACTATTGACAAAAAACTTCTATTGGCATGATGCACATAAAAAAAACAAATACAAGGTGTACTTGCATCATATGTACATAAACAAAACAAAATGTGATTGCTTTTTTCGAATGCAAATTGATTATCAAACTGAAAATAATATCAACTGCTGCCAACATCAAGCAATCTTCAAAAAAAATTATAGACAAAAAGATTAATTGCAGTATTACATACAATAACATCCATCATCTTCCCACTCATTAGAATATCTCATAATAGAATGGCGTCTACTAATATCTAACTTGGTTCCAGATATGTATTCCAGATAGTCATCAATATTTATAGTTAAAGGATGGGTATGTTATTATCTTTTCATTCCTAAATTTTAATGAAGATCGGGTAACTCACTAAATTAACAAAACTTGCTAATATTTTGGACTTATTCAGTATTCTTGCACTTATTTTATATTATCATACAAAAAAGTCAAGAAATTTTCTTAATAAGAAGTCCACACTATTTTATATTGTGTATCTCACTAGCTCCATCACTGTAACCTCCTTTTGAACTTTTGAACATATGTCCTTGAGTGGTAAGCACTCAAACTTTCATGAATTTACATGCAAAATCATTCAAAATAATTTCTGCTATAATTTTCATCCCAACTATTGTGTTTGTATTCAAGTCAATCAATAAAGCTAATAATGACAGTTAGTCAGTCATTTAAGCTAATAATGTCACAGTTATAATGTAATCAAGACAATCAATTAGGCTAATAATACACAGTTATAATGTAATCAAGTCAATCAATTAGGCTAATAATACACAGTTATATCATAAATCCATTGCTGATGTGACAAAATCATCTTTCAGTGGTACAGATGGTGGATTTTCAAAATCAGAGAATATGAGAAATATCAACAGCCATGGATGGGTTAATGAACATCCTAAGTCTTGTATATTCTAGCTTATAGGATTAATCAAAGGACCAGAGTTGCCAAGACAGAGGCTTAGCCACTGCCTTAATGAAGACTCTATGATTATCAATAACAAAATATTAACAAGCATATAGCTTTTATGAATTTAGTAATGTAACTAATTCTTGTTAGAATTATATGAATTTAGTAAGGTAACTAACTCTTGTTAGAATTATATGAATTTAGTAAGGTAACTAACTCTTGTTAGAATTATATGAATGTAGTAAGGTAACTAACTCTTGTTAGAATTATATGAATTTAGTAAGGTAACTAACTCTTGTTAGAATTATATGAATTTAGTAAGGTAACTAACTCATGTTAGAATTATATGAATTTAGTAAGGTAACTAACTCTTGCATGAATTTTATGAATTTAGTAAGGTAAGTAATTCTTGTTAGAAGTTTATGAATTTATTAAGGTAACTAACTGTCACTAGAATTATATGAATTTAGTAAGGTAACTAACTCTTGTTTGAAGTTTATGAATTTAGTAAGGTAACTAACTCTTGCTAGAATTATATAAATTTAATAAGGTAACTAACTCTTGTTAGAATTATATTAATTCAGTAAGGTAACTAACTCTTGTTAGAATTATATAAACTTAGTAAGGTAACTAATTCTCACTAGAATTATATGAAACAAATTCATAATATGCATGATATGAATGGTACAGAGCACAAACATAGGTTGTTGCAGAAATTTGTAACAGAGTCAGCCACTATTTCCTGAAAAGTATGTTACACTGAGGATGAGTGAGAAGATGGACCTGCAGGTGTTTTCTGAAACAAAATACCACTGATTGATGATTTTGCTTATAAATTTTATTTGAACATACCTCAATGTCAGCAGTGATTCCTATTTATTGAGATTGGATAATTCACTTACAATGCAATATACTGGTAATCTATTACAATAGAATATACTTGCAATTCATTGCATTGGAATGTACTGGTAATTCATTACAATGGAATATACTGGTAATTCAGTACAATGGAATATAATGGTAATTCGTTACAATGTAATATCCTGGTAATTCATTATTTTTATATACTGGTAATTCATTACAACAGAATATACTGGCAATTCATTACAACAAAATATACTTGTAATTCATTTTTTTTTTTCATTTCCATGGATGTCATTGTTGTTTCTGAACTCAATGAACTTATATTCTTCTATGAAAAAACTAAGACATCTGTTCAAGATAATGAAATAAAGTACCCAAAACAATAAAAATTAATATCCACAAAAATAAATCAATTCACAGTGCCAATGAATTTGTGTCATTTGTCTAACTAGAATAATTACAATCAAAACTTTATTTCTTTATTTTGGTTAATTTTTTTTATTTATATTTTATGGTAGTGTTGATAATTCACCAAACAATTTCATGCTGCCAATATGCTATTACTAAAGATGTGCTCAAAATTCATTATTTGAATATACTGTAACTTACATCATTTATAATAAGCCACTTTTGATGACAAAGACACAATCAACTGTCACGAGTTTTCACTTGTTAATAGCATTCAACCACAAAATAACACTGCACTAGCCACTGATGACTATGTTTTTCCCAATTAAAAATGTTTGCACCGATTGAGCTAAGTAAAGTTTCCAATTTAAAGTTACAATGGGATTAAACTTGAAAGTTATAACAGGATTAAATAATGATAAGCTAGTCTGTAAATTGTGCCAGGAAAATACTTTGGGAAATATAAGGTCAGATGCGATTCACAATGACTTGTATCGGGATGTAGTTTGACAAACTGTATACACAATGACTTGTATCAGGATGTAGTTTGACAAACTGTATACACGATGAAGTATGTCTAGGAAATTTTGACTGATTCTTTGATTTTAATATTTCATGGTATGATTCAAAACTGATCACAGATTGTTGCAAACTTCAAGTTAGAAAAATTTAAACAGTAAAGCACATGTTTCCAAATTTGAAATTTGTACATACTGTTTTCACAATGATTTCCACTGTACCCAGCCATACACTGACAAGTGGAAAGTAGTCCACTACAAGTTCCTGGGTAACACCGCTTTCCTGTGGACCGCCATGAGCACACCTCTGAAAACAAAAGTAGCTAACATTTAATTAATACCTTTAAACTCCAAATTACACACATACAATCATTGGGGCCTAAAGTATCTGCTTTGTCTTGCTCTTTTCAGAGAGAAATGCAAGAAAGCAAATTTATTTTCGTAAATTATGTTTCTCTAATAATATATACCTGATTATCTTATATTAGGATAACATTTCCTACCACCACTAAATCAAGTCCTTCTGGATAGACAAAAAACATCTTTCTATATATCAAACATCTTGGAGAAAAGGCCAAAAGAGAGCTTATAGCACTATGTAAGGACATGTATACAGTGAGTGAGTGGCGGGGGGACTTTACAAGGTCAATAATAGTCACGTTGCCAAAGAAACTGAATGTAGTAGAATGCAGAGACCACAAAACTATTAGCCTAATATCACATACATAAAAAATCATGCTAAAACTGCTAATAATGTGTTTGGAATCAAAGACAAACCACTTCTTTGGTAACAATCAGTTTGGATTCAAGAAAGGTTGTAGTTCTCATGAAGCTATAATTGTGGTGAGAACCCTATGGGAGCTTACTCTAGAACACAACAAGGAGCGTTTAATTTGTTTTGTGGACTTTGAAAAGGCTAAACTACTGGAGATACTGAAGAAGATCAGAATTGACTGGAGAGACAGGAGACTCATCACCAATCTCTACATGAAGCAAGAAGCTGTAATAAAAGTAGGAGAGGTAAATTCAGAACCAGGACAGATAGGACACAGAGTTAGGCAGGGCTGCTTGTTATCACCCTTATTATTCTGTATATATGCAGAAATAATGATGGTCTAGGCAATGAAAGAAGTAGGAGGAGTAAGAGTTGGAGGACAACTGGTGCAAGATGTAAGATTTGCAGATGAGCAAGTTATGGTGGCTGGATCGGAAGAAAGATTCCAAAAAATAAGTGGACTCCTTATACCTACTAGGGTGGACACCATTATATCAACATGTAGCAATATTAACTTGAGTAAACCTTACAGGAAGCTCATCTTGTAGGGGAGGGTGGGAGGGATTATTTGTAATGTGATCAGGGAAGTATTGGAGAATACAATTTCTTAAACAATTTGCTTTCTCTGCAAATACATTACCTGATCACATTACATTATTTGAATAGGTAAGAGGAGGAAATACTGAGCATCCAAGCCCTATCTGTGATACACAGTAGGGGCATGATTCCTCTGCTAATATGATGAACTTCTCTTAATGTTAGACTAGCAAGAGACAATTTGTTTATTCACATGCACAGGAGATCCATGTGTGATTCCATGCTTGAAAATAGTTTTAACATCAAAAGCTTCCCAGGTGAATCCAGAAAAAGTGATAAATTCATGTCTAGGTCTACGGTTGTACTTTCATGAATGGGGAGTGGTCACTGTCTGTGCAGAGTCCTGAATCAAGACATTACTTTCAAAGCCAGGCATAATTAAGTTATTTGTATTTCATGAGCTGAAATTTTCTTTAGTGTACGTGATCCTGCAAGATTCCAGAGTATACTGGTTTAATAACTCCCTTTAGCCAAGAGGCCTGTGCTTGTGGGGTTATGCCTTGCATCCTGCCTTCAGGGGTAGGAATAGGTCTTTTACAGTTGTTGCAGATGCTGTTTGTGCATGTCTAAGATCATGGAACAGTATCTGTTGATTGTGATAGGGGCTAATTTCTTGTCTTCAGTGAGAAAGAGAAACAAGTTCTTTTACAGTTGATGCAAATACCATCTGTGCATCTCAGGTAACATTTGAGGGTCTTGCATCATAGCTTCTTTTGACAAAAGGAGAGGAAGTAAATAGTTACTGTTGGCTGACTAAAGATGGCAACCTGTTCTTCAGAAGGAAACCACATTGTGTCATTAGAAGGACTAACCATCAGAACAGAACTGCATGTAGTTCAGATCTATGGATATTGTATTTAACATGCTGAAGTTAGCAGTATGATAGCTGCTTCAGTGAAAGAGGAAGATGATGGCTCAGCCTTTGAAGTGTTTGGCCATATCAAAACCCAGGAGAGATTCCATTTGGGAATAATGTGAGTTTGAGTGGTCTGGATATGTCAGAGTTGGAATGCAAAGACTGGAGATTACCCTGCTGTGGCCAATATCATCTCTTCCATGAAGTCTGAACATGTCTAAAATCATGGAACAGTATCCCTTGATTGTGATAGGGACTCAATTCCTGTCTTCATTGAAAGAGAGATACAAGTTCACCATAAGAGATTGGGTGCTGAGAGTGGTGTGATGTCAGTGATGTGACACCAGTCATTAACAACACACCATTTCCCCTTGTATGTCCTCAAAGTGGAGGAGCATCAGCTCTTGTGATACTCTCCTCAACTGATGATCCAAACTCCTGTTCGATCAGGACATCCCTGAAAGGAGTGATGAGTGAAGAAATTTCTCTGGATATGGATGGAAAAGTGGCAATCTTGACTGCATGAGTGGAGAGTAGGTTGCTGTAACTTGTCTGGATATGTCTGTTACTAAATTGAGCAGATCATTGATTAGTGGGCAATCTGAGCTCTTGCAGTCTATGCCGCTCATTTCTTAATTATCTTTATATTCAAAGCAGATGCATGCAAGGGGTATGCACACATTACCTAACAGCTTCTTAAATGAGCATGTTTGCCCCATAGTAATGGGGTTAGGGAAAAATGAAAAAAAAGAAATGTCAAGCAATAGATGGCCCCAAAGGGCACAGGGCAGATGGAAGGTTCCTCGAGGGACAACTCTGTATGAAGCAATCATCTTCCTTTGGTAATATCCCTGCCAGAACACTAAGTGTGCCAGGTATGTGTCGGACTTAAATATTTCCCTATGTTGGGAGTACCCTTCCATAAACCAAAGGTCTGGTGATTGTGGACCACCATGAGAACACCCTTACACCCTCACTGCAACCAAATTGTCCAACACTGTCAGGACCATGTCTCTATTGATATGTTTCACCCAAGTGTGTAAGGCATCAAAATAATGATGATATGAAGAGTCTTCTCTTGAAGAACCCACATGCCAATGATCATTGCAAGTCCAAGTTTGCTCTTGAACCTGACAGTATTGGAACAGGTCCATCACAGCACTAAGTTAAGAAGCTGTAAGAAACTTCCATGCCTAAACCATGCCTTCTTGGATGCTTTCTGCATGAACTATACTTTCAATGCATTTGACAGAAAGACACCTATTAATGTGTCAAGAGTTTCATATCTAGATGAAAAAAATATTGAGAAGGGATAAGGTCCAACTTCTCTACATTGATTATAAAACCTGAAGTGCAAATGAGGAAAGTAAACTTGTTCATTTCATGAACACACAACCATACTTGCCAAATGTTTTTTATTATGTCATCCAGGAATGCTGTATTTTCCGTAGAGGATGAATGAACATGGATATGATGTGGAATAATGTCTTATTTGAAGGTCCAACTGCAATGTCTTGATTGATGCTATTTCTGACACATCAACGATTCTTTTGATGCATTTGGCAGGAAGAGACCCAGTTGATATGTGTTAAGGGTTTCATACCTAGTTGGACAAAATGTTGAGAAAAGACAAGGTCTAACTTTTCTACATTGATTATCCACCACACAATGAGGGAAGTAAGGTTGTTCATGTCATGACCCAAAAACCAACTTACCAAATGTTTCTGTGGTGTCATGCAGGAATGTTGCCATCTCTGTGACAGATGTCCAGAACTCTTAGCAAAGGCCCAAGGGCTTTGACTGGGGCCAGATGCATCTGACATGTCAAAACCAATCACATACTCATCACATCATTATCACAGTCCTCAATTGCCATTTGACATCATAACCAGAAGTGTGTGTGCAGTTTTCATACTATCTACACCGCCCTTTATCACACATACCATTGTTACTGAGGCTTCCGCAAAAGCACAACAATTACAAGTATCAGGCATTTATCCTGATCAGGTAAAGATGCTATGTAACATCTTTCAAAATGTGTCCAGGAGTCATATAAATGTTACAGAGCACAGGCAACTCTGCAGTTAAGATGGTGATTGTTCTTATGTGAATATGATTTGCTGCTTAATGGTGACAATATTGATGCATATAAAATCATAAACCAATAGATTTATAGTTCTGCTCATGTATTCCTGAACCGCACAGATACTGACACCATTAATAAAGAAATTGAGAAATTTTTAACAAGTAATTGTGAGACATTAGAAATATAAACACAGGATCGGAATGGACTGTGGACAGATGCATGAAATTTCATCTGCATATTTCCCTGTTAAAAGCCTTTCTGTGAGTATAATTATACTCCAAGACCAAGCATGAAAAACTATGACAATGTTTTAAATTGACATTTGCATCCATAAGGCATCCTGTACACAACAGAAGAGATCATACATGACAATACCAGTAATATCTGAATGAACTCAGTTTTGGTCACATAGAAATTCTTGTACAAGTTACCAAAAACTTACTCAACAAGTTTGAAGAATTTAATCCTTGTATCTCTGTTAATGTGTATGTTAGAACAATGATCTTCATGCACTTGAACTATCCACCAAAGTACAAAACAAAAATTTATATGGGCAGACCAGATTTTGTCCATAGTTGATGAGCTGTATAAATGGTTATGCGGTGTGGTACCATTATGTATGGATGAAAATTCTGTTTCAGTTGTTTTACCAAAACAGTAGGTATGAGGGGAACATTTTCCATCTCAAAGTTCCTGCATTTATTAGCCACCTGATAGCTGTTTGATGACATGACTTTTACCATGGTGCAATCAGTGAAAAACTGCAGGATGCAATCAAGCCAGAACCTGGCAAAAACATTTTGAAGCTGAGCATGGTTCAACAGAAGATGAAAGTTCTGTACAAACTTCAAATATCTTAACATTCCAGTGGGCACACCTGACATCCAAAACAAGTACAATGCAAGTAGCTGAACAAGTCCCATGCATCTTGTGTTACACTGTAGTCGGGTGCCTCAGGTAAACTGATCCATCAATGTTGTATTATGGTGGGGGCTCTATTGAGGTGTTTCTTAAATCACTAAAGGTTACAGTGAACGTATCTGACAACAGATCTCTTTCCTCACAGACATCATTATAATCTTCCAATACCACTCATTGCTGGATTTGTGATGGTCCCATTGGTACTAATGCCAAAGTTCACAATCGCTGTCACATTACTGGCATGTAGAGAGGAGCCACACATAGCAAATGCTATCCAGAAGGGTGAATTACCCAAGTAAAACAAAAGTTCCTGTGGTACTACATGACCTCTGTGGGTATGATGGTCACTTAATAATGATTGGAGTTGCAGCAGAAATAAATGTGCCAAATTAGCACAATTCCAAACAACACAGAAAAATACATGCCGTTAGGATGAGTCAGTACCAGTTCACTGACTCACTGCAGTTTCTGAATTCCAGCTTGGACAAACTAGTCAGTAACCTTGCTACTTGCTTTCAACCAACAACTCAGCTTCTTTGGTTCTGATAGCAACATCTACAATGGTTAACACATACATGCATATACATCCATGTACCCAGTCATGTGCAAAAAACAGAAGATCGGCCTGATGAACTTCATTAGGTGTTTTGACATTGAACCATCCATGAGAAATCTTCCTTGGCACGGGTAGGTAGGGGAGGGCAATTCCCCCCTTATGATAAAATCCTAAGAGTATCTCTGTGGTTGGCTTAGCAAGCATTATGGCAAACTTACCTACCCGTGCCAAGGAAGATTTCTCATGGATGGTTCAATGTCACTAAAATAAGGGGGAGTAGAAAAATAATGGAGGGGGAGGCAATGGGCAAAGGGCAATATCTACCTAACAGTAGCATCAAAGTTGAACTTTAGTATACTAGCCTTTAATGCCTGCATATGATCGTGTGACTTGTTGTGTTGTGTCATAGAATTCAAACAGCCAATTTCCAATGTAAAAGGGTTACTTTTCCCACAGTGTTTGCAAATATCACAGAACATGCCTCTTGTATTGGAGTTGTGTTGTAACTATTCGTATTCTGATAATCAAGAATTTAGAACTATACTGCATATATTGGTTTCTTTTTGGTAGTACATCTAACCTGGCATCTGACATTGTTGTTGAAATATCGTCCTCCATTTCACGAGAAACTCCACCACTTTCTTCATTCTCCTGTTTGCTTTCCACATTCCTGCTATCACTGACTTGAAGTCCACTTTCCACATTCCTGCCACCACTGACGTTGTTTTAATCTGTAATTTTATGTCCCACCATTGTTGATTTTATTTCTGGAAATGCAACTTCAAAACCCTTCTAGGACACACATGTTACAGTTATAAATAATTAGAAAGATTTCCATGTATCCTTTTTGTATTAACACACATCTACAAACCTTGGAATGGAAGAGGTATGGTGATTAAAAACAGTATCTTTACTTCTGATTTTTTTTCTCCAATTCTTATTTGTTCCATTTATCATAAAAGAAACAAAAATTTGTATACTGCCATGCAGAGTACATTTTTACATGCATAACTAATCTGCATATTCTAATGCATCAGAGCTTTCCAAGTGTGCAAATTCTTATAAATTTACGTGATCGCATGCTCAAGGAGCATCTCTGCAACCATGCTCAAGCAACCCCATGGGTGACCTTTGGCTCACTAACTTTCCAGCAGCTGCTTCACACCTCCAATAACCATGAAGACTGTAGTTGATCTTTTCCATGTTTATTATATCAATGTGCCATACCTCCAAGTGCAATCTTAGCCTTTATACCACCTTTGATGATCCATCCAGCAATACTTTCTCTCAGCATTTAAGTCACAGATAAGACCTATTTCAGCACATTGGTGTGCACAGACATCACTTGATGCTTGGCTGTCAAAATTTTAGTAAACATCTACCTGCATACCCAATCAAAGGGAAATTGTGTTAAATGTGAACCTAAACTGCTTTGTTGTAGGTTCATGCATGCCAACCTCCAAGAGAAGTATACGCATAATTATTATTACTATAAGTAGAAGAAAGGCATAAAAGTGTAACCTATATATTACATGAAACTGCATGAACAATATACATTTATTTTTTATACTTACCTGGATATTATTTGTATATAACAGACACTTTAACTATTCTACATGACTAATTTTTGCTGAATGGTCATAAAGTCAAGTCCACAAATTCTGCAATGAGCATGATGATGTGCTCAATCTCAATCGTGTATTACATCACTCGAAATCTTCTTTCAAACGTTTTAAAGTGCAATTGCAAATTTGATTTGTTCTTTTCCCAATCCAATATGTTCTTACATTTAACAAAATCCCTCTCCTCCAACATTTTTAGTCATATTACATACATGAGTCACATCAATAAAGCTACCATTTCCTTCAATACAGACTGGTCTGCTACCTAAGTATGTATCAAAATATAATGAATCTGTGACACATCATTTCAAATTGAAGAAACCCAATATTTTCTTGGAAGTGTTTCTTATACAGTTACTATAAATAGGAACTGAAAGGAAAGTAGATGGAGGTCTACAATTTGTAAATCTATTATGGATAATATGTAATAGCCTGGAGTTGCATGATACAAGCCTCGAACAGTATGTGTTATTCTGTGTCTTGATCACTCCTGATGTTCCCAGATATAATCCTTGATCTGAACTCGAAAACATGTTTTTTTTACATGAATTAAATGGATATCCAATAGCTCATTTTATTACCGGGGTTATTATCAATGGGTGGGTACCCAGATAAATGTTGGCAGGCATACATGCAGCATCAGCAAGATTTATAGGTACTTCTCCAGGTTTTTGTTGATTTTTAGAATAAACTTGTGTATCCCGGTTGTGTTACAGGCCCGCAATAATTGTATGCTGGAATGTGCTTTTCATCAGGGTATCAGTTCCATGGTGTACCAAGCAGCTTTTTTAATGCTGAAGTGACATCACCCCTGCCAAGATTTTTAAATCCCATGTTTGCATTTCCTGGTAGACCTGGGCCATCAGCCAACAAACATTAACTTTTTTGCTCCACATCAAACACAAGTTTTTGTGATCACAGCTCTACCATTACATGTCTGAACCTGTGTTGGATTTGCAATAAATGTTTTTGTGGTATTGCACACAATATGAAGACATGACTGTGTTATACAACAATTGATTTTTAACATCACACTAGAGAAAAAGCTCTGACCTGATTGTTACTATGAGACCACCTGTTTATATAGTCTATTATGGAACTGGTCTTAGTGATGTTGTCCAGGAAGTGCACCGATTGCTGAAACAAGTTGCAATGCAAGTCATTGAAATGTTTCAGTGGATCAGTTGGAAAAGCTAGGACTGCAAGTGGTTCAAATTGATTTGAGATGAACTATGGTTGTCTCACAAATGGTATTAGCTAAAAACAAATTTATAAATGATGCGCCAATTCAAAGATTATCTGATCCCACATTTCACATGGACATGCCTGTGTTGCAAGATTGAAGCAAACAAGATTATCAATATTATGCATATGGACCAGAGGTGCCAGACCTGGAGCAACCAATAGAACTTTTGGTTCAGGGCACAACTCAATATTTTCTTCCGTACGAATCATTCTTGGAAGCTCTAGGAAAGCTAGTAAACAGCGTCAACAATGCATACGGTGAGAATGATAAAGTAAGGTCAAACCAGTCAGTCCACTGATTATGTTGTGCCTGATCAGTGCACCAATTATATTGTGCCTGGGTCAATGTCTATAAAACATTTCCAATAATAGTGGACACTTTGTTTAATTACCACAGAAGCATTGATGTAAATCATGTGTATTTGAATATGTCATTGTATGTGTATTCATGTATGTCTTCACGTTCATCTTCACATTTGTATTCATGTATGCCTTTGCATATGTACTTTTGTATTTGTATCTGCGGCTAAACGCATGTGCAAAGGTTGTGTCTATAATGCTTTTTCAATAATAGTGGTAATTTTGTTTACCATGTGAGCATTGATGCAAATCATGCTTTTAACCACTGGATAATGGATGTGTATGTACTCATGCCTTATCTGCATTACACTCATGCCATACTTGTCACAATGATGAAAAATCTTAAAGTATGTGTAAAAATCATGGACATAGTCAGCGGACCATGATCAGTGTGGTCATAGACCTTGTGGACCATGTACTGGGTAGTATGATAGTAGGAGTTTTGTTGGTTACTGATCTAGTTTGAAATATTCTACTCCACATGACTATCCTCTTGCAAGGGCACTTGTTGGTAATATTTACACATTGGTGTGCGTGTGTGCATGATGTGAGGACAAAATTATTTGGGGGGGGGTTAGAAGGTTTTGACCTAAATCAGTAACAAAAATCTAAAGCCACTATTATCATACTACATGGAAGGTGGAGGGGGTATCTCAACATCATCCATAAATCTAATTAATGATTGTACTGTATTCACTAATTCGGTATTTTCTAATGCTGTTTCTGCATCAGTATGTGGGGTGGAGTGGGTACCTTGATATCCCCCATAAGACTAATCAATCATTCAGACATGAGGTGTATGTTAAGAATCATTGCTACAAGGTATTGGAGTGTGATTGTTATTTTCTGACCAAAACATGTGTGCCAACAAACAACCGTATGTGTAGACATGTTTGACCTTAATTGTTTACACTTCTTTCACATGGAAATGAACAGGAACAAACAAGTGAATACAGTATATAATATTATCATACAGGTTAGAGAATTTTTAATTTGTATTCTATCGAGATTCGAACCAAGGTACATGGGTAAACGGCACCCATCGCCTCTCCTGCACACACCAGTTTTGATGATGTGTGCTTGGTCATGATGGAATATGGACTGGTGTGTGCTGGCAAGGCAATGGGTGCTGTTCACCCGCAGATCTGGGTTAAAATCTCCATAGAACATGAATTAAAAATTCTCTAACCTGTATGATAGTATTATTTGTATTAAATATTAATTCTGCCTACTATTATTAAGCATTCTCCTACAGAATCAAGGGATAGCACTTTCTGTTCTGTCTGGAGTATAGTAATAATTCTCTATAATTAATCCTATATACCTTGATTTCTTTCATAGGAATCCAGAATGACTGTGTAGATAGATGAGAATTAATTACTTGGCCATCATGCTAGTATGTCTGCTACACACGAGTGCACATAACACCGATTAAGTAGCATCATTTTTTGGTGATGTGTTAAATATTAATTCTGCCCACTATTATCAAGCATTCTCCTATAGAATCCAGGGATAGCACTTTCTGTTCTGTCTGGTGTATATTTATTATTATTATATATATATATATATATATATATATATATATA